>PITA01014226.1:0-54363 GCA_004023965.1 Spilogale gracilis | reverse complement strand
GAAACGAAACAACAGAGATTTTGAACACAGAAACAAACTGAGGGACTTGGAGGGAGGGGGGTGGAGGGATGGGAGAGCCTGGTGGTGGGTACTGGGGACACCTAAAGCGGGGAGCACTGGGTGTGGGGAATGGGGAATGAATCTTGAAACACTGGAAAAAAAATTTAGTAACAATAAAAATAAATAAATTAAAAAAAAAAAAAAAAGAGAAAGATCATGGCATATGTCTCTCTTACCATGCATACGCCTAGCATAAGAGATCAGTAACTACCTGATGGTTGATGACAGTTCCCAAAAACCTGGGAGTTGATTATAGTTATTAGAAAAAGAATAAATCATTTTCAATTCCCACTTGTGTACATACAGCTGGCCGCATGCAGGGAATTTTAATAAAGCACCTGGGGGAATGATAAATTCAATGATGATCCAGATGTTTCCAAATACAAAGTTGCAGGGCAAACAAAAACGGGACAATCTGAATTTCTGACTTTCCATATGAATGTTTCAAGGCTATGCATGGACAGCTTAAAATCCTTTTCATAAACCTTTGCTCATAGAGATGGTAATTTGCACATGGTCTTCTCCAGCAATTTCCAAACTCTAACCCTCATAGCTGTTGCTTCTAATAATTTTCCTCTGAACACCTGCATGCTGCTCCATTACCGTGGGATGACTCAGAAAGAACAAGCCATCCTTTGCTCTCACATTCCCTCCGCCCAGCAGGGGCAGCTCAGGATTTATGCCATCTTCCAGGGAACTCTGTGAAAGATGAGCTAAGTCACCAGAAGTGCCTGGGCCGCTCTGAGCCCTAGGTATCCTGAGCTCTCCTGTCATAAGCACGCCATGCTTGGGTCGGTTGCCTCTAATCTAGACCTTTCCTCCACTTAACCATGTTGTTTTTCCACAACTCTTCTGAAAAATCAATTTGGAAAGGCATTTTTTGGGGAAAGCAAATAAAATTTTGTTACTGAATTTTATTTAGAGAAAAATGTAGTACTTTCCATAAAAATGCAATTTGATTATATTACAATTTCTTTCCTAATTTGTATTTCCTATGCCAAAGCATTCTTTAATGGATCAGAAATACATAATTGCCAGCCATATACTGTGTTGCAGCCTCCAGAAACACTGTGTCTCTGACGTCTCTTCCAGGGGTCTGTACTGCTGGCAATGCCCGGCCAGACTCCTGCCAGATGGATGGCCCACCCAGTCGGCCTTGTCCTGCCGCGAGTCAGCTGTGACCAGGGAGGTGGCTCTGACTTATATCTAAGTTCTGAGACGGCCAGAGCTGAGAACCTGGGGGAATGGACCCCTCAATTCTGAATCCCTCACCTCTGTCCCAGAGAGGATTCGAGGTTGAGCCATCAGTGACCGGCTGGTAGGTCCAAGTCTGCTATGGAAACTTGCTCACATCAATCCCCATGTAGCTAAACTTTTGGGGTGGCAGTCAACGCAGGGAGGGCTGTCTGTCCCACAGACTGACTCACTCCCCATGCAAAATGGTAATAAGATGGTATTGTGGTAATGGTATGGTAAATGGTAATAAGAGAGGCTCCATAGCTGATACCAACAGGAAGCCAGAGCCTGTATAGGGATGAGTGGCTAGGGTAATCGTCCCAGAGAGGGGGAGGAGGCAGGACACAACCACCTCGAGCTGTAAGTCCACCACTCCCTCATTTCCTAAGTACCTATCATATGGCAGGTGCTGTGTGGACACTGAAAACAGACCATACGGTGAGTAACATAGACATCTGCTCAGTCTCGCAGAAACCAGAGTCCAGAAGGGGAAAGCCAATACTAAACAATCATCCATGGCAATGGGCAGTGGAGAACTAGAGTAAGCAGCTGGCAAGGGGCTACAGTGGTGATCATAGGAAGCCTCTGAGAAGAGGTGATTTGAAGCCAAGAGGTAAAGGATGGGAGGGAGTTTGCCAGGTTATTGGCATTGCAGGGGGGATCCTGACTGTTCCAGGGAGAGTACGTGGCACGTGCAGAGGTGGAGAGGGAGAGATGGTGCATCTTCCAGTCGGGGACCAGTTGGGTGTGCGGAGTATGTGGAGCAGAAGCCCCAGGGCTCGGGAGCTCCTAGGCTGACAGGATTCCACCCAGCGGTGGCACGAGGCTCTTGTGAGATTTGAGCAGGCCCGCGATATGACCAGGTCTGTCCTATAAGAAGATCCCTTGGGCTGTGCAGGACTGTGAGGAAGCGGATGTCAAATCCAAGGTGACTGTGGTAAGAGATGGTGACCCAGGGTTATAGAGCAATAATCTGGTTTGGCCCCCAGAGCCACAGCTTCATGCAATGCAGGGAAGCTGAACAAAAAGAGGCCCTTCTGGGAGGTACTGCCAGAAGAGGCTGAGCTAGTGTCTCACCTGCGTGTGAGAAGAGAACAGGTCAGTCTTCTTCCCACCTCATGCCGCTCCCAGACCTGGGGGGGACTTCCATGGCACTTCACTCAGTTCACTCCTACTCATTTTTTACAGTTTAGCTCACATATCACTTCCTCAAGGACCCTCTCTGACTTTCCTGATTAGGTCAGGACCACAATCATCTGCTTTTGTTTCACTGTGTGCCTCACACCACAGCCACAACAAGGCTGGTACACAGTAGGTGCCTAATGGATATGGAACAAAGCCAGCCACTTTGCACTTTGTTTCGGGACATTTCTGGGAGATCTGAAAAGATTTCCAACTATGAGAAAGTTCTCTCGTTCTTGGCCCATCCTCTTGGGTGATGGGCTGGGGCCTAGAGAGGACCATCTCCTCCTTCCTAAGAAGATCTGGACCCACTAAAAAGCATATGTGAGCTAGCAGGATCTGAATTTGACACTCAATTAAGAAAAGTACAAATAATAAAAAAAAAAACTTTTAAAGAGGGACCATTCCAGAGCCCTGAAAACATCCTTCCATAATTGGAAGATTAGGGAGCCTTTTATGAGAACAGAACTATAATCATCACAGTTTATTACAAGGAATTATATACAAATTATACAATTATTAAAAAAAATGGTTGCGTCCTCCCAAATTATAATACCCTATGCGTCTCCTGAGGAAAATTGCATATTTCTACTCAGAGGGAGAAGGGGATTCTGGTTTGATAGTTTGAGGGGGATCAGCAAGGAGTTAATGTCAACAACCATGTTTTATTGATAAATTAACTGATGACCTTGGTTGCCCTGGCTCTGTCCTCCCAAGGGCTGTGACGGCCACCGTGCAGTAAATAAATGCTCCCTGGGCCAGATGTCACGAGCTGTGTGTGGAAGCCCAAAGATTCCATATCCCTGATCTGAGCTCCCTGTGACCCTATGCAAAACCATGAAAACCATCAGCTACTGCTCTGGGTGCCTAGGGTGGGGGAGTATCTGGAAAGAAAATGTGAGACCTGCCCTCCAAAGCATGTCCAGTCCATGTCACACTGTCCCCTAGGCCCATAGCAGGTCTCATCTGTGAGTGCTACAAAGGTCCAGACACACCTTAGAGCCTAAGGCTGCCTGTGCCTCGGTGACCTGCAATTTCTCCTGCACTACCGCCCCTACCTCGTGGAAATTCCCAGGTCTCCACCCCTGACTCCTCATTCATTCCCAAGACATTAACTTGGCAAGTGCTGTGGACCAAGCATGTCCTTCAGTGCCAGGGGCACAGGAGAGAGGGGAAGATGACCCTGTGGCTCTCATCCTCTGAAAGCTGATGGTCAGCTGGGGCGACAGGTGCAAATCCACATTCTCTTACAAACATACAGACTCACACAGACTGCCCCTCTTGCTTCCTGCCCCACTTCACTTCCAGCCTCTGTTATCATTTGTCTTGTCTTGGGCCATCTGTACTGCGGTGTTAGGTGACGCCTGGGACGCCCAGGTGCCTGCCAGCAGCAGTAGGGAGTGAACACGGCGGCCTGGCCGGGACGCTCCACCTGACCAACCGCCTTCCTCTTCAGTCTGCCTCTTGAGGATTCCTCATGAGGGCCACCCTCAACGTCACCATGGCTACTAGCTTCTGAGCACCCACCGGCTGTGGTGCTTTGCCAACACATTCTTATGTTCCCCTCTGGCTTCCAGAACATTCTCACCACCGTCCCTAGCAGGGTCGGGCAGCCGGCACCGCAGCCAGCACCCTCACCTCGAGCTGCAAGTTCAAAGCACAAGGAGGCATAGCACCTGCTGTCCAATTGTCAGGGTGATGGCGGGCTTCCCGGATAGCCCCGCAGGCAGAACCTACATTCGCCCCCTAGTCATCATTTTTTTCCAGGGGTTTGTATGCAAACAAAGCTCCCATCCAAGTAGTCCTCCCCTCTAAGATCAAGGAGCCCAGAGGTAGAGGCCCCATGCCAGCATCCCAGAATGTACAGGGCCACGACCACAGTATGGACGGTGCCGTGCACCACCTCCCCCGACACTCAGGTCCAGGACCCACCCCAGCCCACCCTCAGTACCGGTCACAGGCAGGAGCTCCAAGCACTGCTCGGGCCCAGGACAGAGCCAGGACAGCCAAGACCCCAGACATCTGCTCCCAGCAAACCAGGAATGAGCAAAGACCATGGGGAGGGCAATTTGAAAGTCAAGCCTGTGCATGGCCTCCACAGCAGTCAGCCAGAGGAGGTTTGTTCTTTCTGCAGAATAAAGCCTGGAGTCCGTGCTTGCCTCGGACGGCGATGTCATGATCTGACCCAGAGGCCCTGCTCCCATCTTTTCTTCTTGGAGATAAAGACAACCCAAACACCACCTCCACTGAAATACTGTGACTGAGTTTGTGCCCCGAATTTTCTCTGTATTATCTAAGTTAATCTTCCTGCACACAAGAGCTGTGTGGTAGCTGTAGGGGAGGGCACATCTTTGGTCTTTGGCTCCTGCCTCTGTGTGGGGCCTCTGAGGACAGGACTGGGGTCCAGCTCTGAGCTGGGCCTAAGGGGCCTGCTGCTGTCCTGGTGACTATCCTTTGGGGGCTCTGCTCACCCACTGGCCGCTTCACAGGCCTGTGAACAGGCTTAGCTTCCCGACGGCACAGCTGTCCTTCCCCTCTCCTAGAAGTCCTTGCCTTGCCCCACCTCCTGCAGGCGCCCCTCTCCTCTAGGGCCAACGGCTCCTGGTCTGCGCTCGCATTTCAGCATGCTGGACTGCTCGTTTTAGTTCTTCATGTTCGGCTCCTCCGTGAGAAAGTCTGCAGGGATGGCCGCTGTATTGTAATACTTCCCTGCCCTGTGACCAGCTCCAAAAAGTATCCAATGAGTAAACCTATCTGTTGAGGGTCTGTGTACACATGGAGGGGGAAACAGATGGGCAGATGGACAGGTTCCCTTCATGGCTCTAACTCATCTGGAAGAGGCAAGAAGGGCCACATGGGAGGGGGGAAAGAATGAGACCCCAGCTGGGCAGCCCCCCTGGGGACAAGTACCTCCTTAGCTGTTTCTGCACTAGGTGCATGAGTGCGCGTGCACACGAGTGTGTGTGTGTGTGTGTGTGAGAGAGAGAGAGAGAGAGAGAGAGAGAGAGCATGTGCATACGCTGACAGGCAGTCCTGTCTGAGTCACAGCCTGGGGCCCCAGAAGCCTAATTTGTCCCCAAGCTTACCTCAGAGGACCCTCTGTGGGAAAGGGCTTCTGACACCTGAGTGTGAGGCCCTGGGGATGGAGAGAAGGACACCTCAGCTGCAAAGCTCAAAACACAGGACAATTAGGAGGGATTAGGAGAGGGTGAGGGGGGCTCAGCAAATGCCATGGCAACTGTGGGCGCATCTTTTGTGCAGCACTCTTCCCTGTCCCCGGCAGTGAATAGCGAAGGCATTACATAAGCAGCGAATGTGCTCCCTGTCGAACTGAACCCATGTCGCTGGTGGGTCAAAGGCCAGGAGGGACCACATAAGAATCCTGTTCTCCCCATCCATCACCATGAGGAGGGACTCGGGGAGCCCAGCCTGCCTCATTAAGCCCCTCCTCCCCAGAGCAACCCTCTGGCCAGCCATGGCACACAGTTCGCTGCATTGCCCCTGGCCCAGACCACCCTGATGTCTCTCCCCCAGGACACACACAGTTACCCTCTGCTCAGAAGTTACAGAGAGGACCATCTCCACTCCCCTCCCCTGTTCACATGAATTTACCAAGAAAACCCAAGGCACATCAACAGCTAATGAGGAGTGAAAACTGAAGTCCCACTTGTCAGAATCTCTTTCTTTTCAAGAGGCTGAATCTCTAAACTCAATGTGAAGCAGACCCCCTCCGGCACGACATAGCGCTCCTCTCCGTGGCACTGGCACTGTGGGTCCTCAGATGCATGACGAAGGGAGACCCAGCTGACTGTGTCCCCAGGGAGGGTCACCACGCTCCTGACCCCGGGGAGGCCACCTACCAGCAGAGCCTTGCAAAGATGTCCAAGACACCACAACAAGCTGAGGTTCTCACACGCTCCTTCCCTCCTTGAGAAAGTGTCTCATCACACCTTCCCAGCATCTGTCCCTGTCAGCAGGGGAAGAGAATTTTTCAAAAAAGGACAAGTCCAAGCCTTTCCCTTCAGCCTAACAGCTGGAGGGCCATCACTTTCTTGAGGGCAGTCACTTTTCTTTCCCATTGACTTAATCAATGGGGACATATCAAGCACCCACTTATGCGTGGCTCTATGGGAGAAACCAAATGGGGGGAGAGGTATGTGAGCCCAGACTGTCAAAGTCAAAACCACAGAGAGGAAGCAATCACTTTATGCCCTGACTATAAATCGCACCCTGCTTGCTTCCAGAAAGCATTCAGGCAATATTAAGGAGAACCCTGAGGGAATGAAAGGGGCACTGTTCCAGAAGTCAGAAACTTCCAGAGACAGCAGAGAGCAACCATACTGAAGGACTGGACCCAAACAGATTTCAAGGAAATAAAGAGAGACAGACACACACAGAGACCATCACTGTGGCAATGAAGAACAAAGCAGAAAGTCACAAACCTTGGTCCCAATCTCAGCTCTACCACGTATCATCCAGGTGACAATGGGCAAGGCAAATTCCTTCTCTTAACCTTCTTTCCCTCTTCTGCAGAACACTCATCAAAACAGTACTCCGTGATGGAGGGGCTGTGACTGTCACAAGCCTGTGTGGCACACACCTGCAGAGACAGCGTTCAATATGTGAGAAGTCGTTTCACAATTAGAAAGGACCAAAGGTCTTAGGTCTGTCCCAAAAAGCTCCTGGAGAACACTGAGCTCTAGACCTACTCAAGGAGACGGCCAAAGTTCCCTCCTTGGCTGGAAGGACCAATGCTTGTAAGGTAGACTGAGGCCTCGGGAGGATGGGTAGTGCTTTTGTGAGATCTGGTGGGTCTCGCTCGAAGGGGACAGATCCATAGCACATGGGCACAGAGCCTTCAGCTTCTCTTCAGAGGGACAGACTTCTGGGGCCATGGCATCGACAGCTCTGACCTCTTCCTCCCAGCATAATGGTGACTCGGTCAGCACCTTGTGGACAGAATCTCAGCACAGCCAGGAGAAAAGGTAATTAGTGGTGTTCTGGAGGTCAGGGACCTCCTGGGACCCAGGCTCCCAGAGCCCAGCCCCTGGACCAGGCTTTTCCTCTCTCAGGGAAACTAAGAGGAAAAGAAGTGGATTCACCATGATGTCATGCGGGCTAACCAGAGGCCCCGGCAAGGCCAGAAGACTCCTTCAGCAAGCCAGGCCTGCTGAGGGCTAAGGAGGACCAAAATCTACTGGAATCAGCCTCAACCCAAAAAGTCAGGGATCCCTCTGTTACCAACAGCGTTAGCATCAAAAACCACCCTGAGGAAAACTTGACCTCAGCAGAAAACAAGACTCTGAGTGATTCCTCAGTGCCAGGAGCTGTGCTGCTCCCATCTAACCCTCTCTACTGCCCTCCAAGGCACTGATTACTGCTCTATTTGCTTCTCAAAGAAATGGAGGCACTGAAGAGTTCACTACTTTGCCCAAGGACACTGTGTGGGCTCCTACTGCAGAACAAATAACTTCAGAAAGCTCAGGGTCTTAGATCATTGAGACTGGCGTTTCCAGTCTGCACGTTGGCTACAGTTTGGTTCATTTAGTCCAGACTCAGCTGCATCAGGTCGGACTCCGGCAAGCCCGTCAGACTCACCCCTGCCCCTGGGTCTTCATTCTGTGGCCCAGCTGCAGGATCAGCATCCCACCAGCGAGCTTCCAAAGGACAGATCCAGCAGCACAAGAGAGCAAACCGGACCTGAGGAGTGCCCTGAAAGCTTCTGCTCATATCCTGGTCACTGATGGGGCAAAGGCCGAACCCAGTATCCCTAATGTGGTCAGGGGAGTGTCATGGACACAGACAGGTAATCCTGTCCCAGCATGAAGTGCACACCCACATCTATTGTCATCATGGCTCCCAAGAAGCAAACCCAGGCTGCCTCTTCCCCTCACTAATCTGCTGTCACTGTGACCACGTGACCTTCCTCTCAGGTCCTCAGTTTTCTCATCTGCACAGTGGGTACAGCATGACCTGTGTGGCTGGGCTTTGTAAGAATGCAAGTGAGGGCCTGGGTGAAGATTCCCTGAAGGCCCCCGGGGTACATGACAAGGAAGTCCCTCCCAGCACTCATTTGGAAATTTGACAGGCTTCAGACTCTCTTCCAGACGCAGTGTCAGAATAACATAATGGCAGCGCTGCCCCACAACCGTGAGGATGGGCCTCTCTCAACAGTTCAGACTCACCCTTAGGCACATTTCATATGGATGAGACAGGTCCACGTCCTCATGCTTATGACAACTGCCAAGCCTTGGCTTTAGGGAGGACGGGAAAGCCAAGTGAGAGCCTGGTCAGGAAAACACACACACAGAGAGCAGCCCCGGGCTCCCGGTGGCGTTGGCCTCACTGGGGAGCACAGCCCCCGCAGGAGAGGATGAGCTTAGCGGGACACAGGAAGCTGTTAGTCTTCGTTACCCACCATCAGCGCCCCTGCACACATCCTCTGATGAGCACGTTTTGACATTCCGTCTCCAGACCAAAATAACAGCAGGGATCACACATATAAGTAGGACTGAGAGCAGAAACACCAAAAGCAGGGGGCTGGTCACCAAGAACACACAGTAAAACATGGCTGCATGTTTCCTCAACAGAATGCCTGAACTCACCCCACTCGATTCCACAGATCACAGCAAGGAGCACAGGTCCCAGGGCACCACTGCCTGGGTTCAAAGGCTGTCCCCAACTCTTACTAGTTGAACTAATCTGAGCCTCAGTTTCCTTATCTGTGATAATCATAGTACCTACATCATAGAACTGTGAGGATTCAATAAGGACATGTGGCCTGGCATCAATGAAACACTCGCTCAGTAAACTCTTCCACTGTCATTAGTACTCCTCCCTCCCTCGCAAGCATCCCCCAAACCATCCCTCCCAGAGACTTCTCTGGCTCTCACAGAGATTCTAGGAAACAGCCAGCAACATGTCCCCCAGGAGTCCATTTTAGTACTGAGCACACCTCACTACAAATCGGATGTCAGGCATCGCTGTGTAAACATATGACCCTTTAATTCTATTTCAATTAAATTATGCAAATATAATCCTGTTCAGCATTAAACCATTATTCTTCCTTCTCAAAATCTATCCACCAATGGCCAGCTGAACCTACTACTAAAAACTCCATGCTCAGAGGGAGTGGAGTCCCAGAATCCTTTTTTTTTTTTTTTTTTTAGGGGTGGGTAGCAGCACTGGGAGAGGGAGAGAGACAATCCCAAGAGGCTCCTCTACCCAACACGGGCTCAATCCCACAACCCTGCGATCATGATCTGAGCCGACATCAAGAGTCAGACACTGAACAGACTAAGCCCTCCCAGGCACCCCAGAGCCCCAGCATCTTAAGTGTGAGAGCTGGAAAATGAAATCACTGTCCAGTGTAAGCACAGAAGCACGCCAGTTGCAGATGCTGAACAGGTATGCCGATAGCCTGGGAGGCTCAGAGTGTCAGGGCAGAAGGCAGCCCCAGCAGCATTCTACCAGACACGGGGCCCCAAGAGGCCAGGAGGTCCCCCAGGGGCCTGCGTGTGGGGGAAAGCAAGAGGGGTCCATAGACATAGACTGGAATACAGGACCTCATTCCCCATTTATCCCTCAACACAGCTCACCAGTCATCTATTCTATATATGGGGGTTCCATGGAAATCTTAAGGTGGAAGAAAGGGTTCTAGGGCTTTCATTTATTAATTTTTTAAGTGGGTAATGAACCCCATGTTAGAACCCCTGTTGTCGAAGTGGGAAATGGAGTTAGGTAAAAATCTGAGCGACTGGGAGCCAGGGCCACAAGGAGGCTCTAGAGCCTGGCTCCCACTCGAGGGGAGCTGGGTTCCCAGAGCTTCCTCTGAAGGCCACAAACAGGGAACAGACACGCCATGGTTCCACGCTCTGTGTGCCCTGGAAAAGAGCGGAAGGGGTTGCAGACAGAGCACTGACACGGAGCCAAGCTGCCACCCAGGGACGCCTGCCTGTGCCCGCAGAGGAGCGGCCCCGGGGCCAGGTGAGCCAGGTCCATGGTGAGCACAGGAGGCCCGCAGCCTTAATACAACCTGTCTTAGCTTATTAACAGGAGATGGATAATATCTGACAAATGACAGGAGATAAATTGTTAAGCAATATGCAAATACGCCTGCAGCAGAAACGGAAAATTACTATACAGTAAAAGCTTTTATGGCTGCAAGAAAATTCAGAGGTAATTTGTCTCTGCGTCTCCTCAAATTTCAATCTTGCGAGTAGCGGTGGCAGAATCCTATATCCGTTACCACCCCAATTAGATAATCATAAAGGGGCTCCCACCTAGACATCAACCTTGAGGGGCCGGGGAAGAAAAGGCATTTCCGAAGTTGTGTGCAGGCCCAGCCGCAGCCCCCCAGGGCTCTGTCCCTCTGCCCAGGACTGGCAGTTAGACAAGACCCAGGATATCATAGGCAGGACCATCCCCATCATTCGCACACCCTTCCATTTGCCATCACTGAGCAGGCTGTTGACCATTCCTCACAGACACTTCTCTTTGATAAGGAGCACAAATGACCGCTGTCTGCCCTGGCCAAAGACTGCAGCCAGCATGCTGGATGAGGCCTCTGGGTCTGCAGAAACCTCCAGAGAGGAGATGAAACCCTACATGAAAGATGTCCCAGCCCCAGCAGAAACCCTCAAACACAGCCTGGTAGTCCAGAAGAAGAGATGGAAGCTCTGCAGAATCGGGGCAGGAAGAGGAGAGCAGGAAGCCTCTGAAAGCCCAGGTGTGGGCACTTGAGCTGCAAGCCTGGTGGACTTCCTGAGGTGGCGGCCCTGGAACGGAAGGGATGCAGGGAGGGGCAAGGGAAGGTGCCTAAGGCCCAGTACCCCTGGGCCCAGCACCTTGTGTTGCTTTTCCAGCACACACAGCCAGCCTAAGGGCAAGACTTTCTCTTGACTCAACTCAGGCTTCTGGTTCTTCCATTGAAAGACAACTTAGAAAACAAAGGGTTAAGGCAGATCACTGTGTTTGAAACACACCCGCAGACAGTTGCTGCCTATAACACCGATGTGGGGCTGGATTCTGGCAGGTGTGAGGGAACGCAGGGGTGGAAGTGGAGGACTGCAGAGGCCCACCACCACCACCACCACCACCACGACCACCACCACCGCCAGAGCAGAGCCCTTGACGAGCTGAGGAAGGGGCCTCTCTTCCTCTCCAGAGCACTTGCAGGCACACCAAGCCAGAGGCAGAAGTGGGGACAGGTCGGAGCTGCAGGGCCCACCATCCCTGGTCAGTGGGGTGGGAATATGAGCCCGAGAAAAGAGCAGCAAGCCCAGGCTGAAGTGGGCCGCCCACCTGAGCGTGGCGAAGCCAGGCAAAACACACAGAGGAGGCTCATGAGTGGAAATCTGAGGAGAGCTCAGGAAATAGCTCCCTCTGTGTGCGGAAGGGGCAAACAGGGAAATTCAGTCCCATAACTAACTTGTTGGAAGGTATTCATTCATTCACTCACTCACTCATTCATTCATTCATTCATTTTTGCATTTGATTTTTTGGCAAACCATGCCGAGAAATTGATTTAACCAACAGTGTCACTTGGCAATTCGGAGATCCTGTGAGCACAACCCTAGGGACAGATCTAGAGCAGGTAAGCAAAGAACCAGGAGACCAACCTCATGACTCCCACATCTCCCTACAAGTCAAGGCCAGACAAGGGGTGCAGAATGCCAGTCCTGAACCCTGGGTCCCCACCAAAAGGGCCACAGGAACAAGGGTGCTCATGACCCACAGCAAGAAGCATGCAGGGAGTACCCAGGTACAGTCAGGGGCATCTCTTAATCCAAATTCACAGCAGCTTGGGACTCTCTTCCTTCATGAAGCACCTCAGCCTGGTACGGTCCCACACTGTCACCAAGGCCCCAGTCACCCCAGGCCAGGCACAGTGTCAGGCAGGTGGCACTCTGAATCTGAATGGCACAGCACTGCTGTCCTGAGATGGGAGGCACACAGAATCAGAGTTTATCTGTGATCCGGGAAGACACAAAGGCACCTGTTCAGGAACCTTAGGGGACACTGCAGTCATTCTATGGGGTTAAACTGCACGAGCATCCACTACAGCATGAGAGGCCTGAGGTGGGATGTGAAAGGGAGTGTGTGTGTTACACATTAACTCCAGCCGTGTTTGTAGAAATGACAAAGAGGTTGCCTACAAGATCTATATACCTCCTCCAACAGGGGCCTCATCTCCCACCAACCCAGGCCACCACCAGGCTTCTGGTGGACCCGATCCCCTCCTGCTTCTGGAGCTGCCTCAGTTGGGCCACCAGTACTTCTCACAGCATCCAGGCTCCCCTGGTGCATTCCTCTGACCCTGCAGGGGTCCTTCTGGGTACATAGGGTGGTGGCCACAGAACCCAACAACTGCCTGAGCAACATCTCGTCTTCTCTGCACCTGTTATCAGTGTCTTGAACCCCGCCAGGGCCCTCACCCATATCAAGACCCAATCCCCCTTGCATTTTTCAGGGTCCAGACCAAGTTTCCCCTGTTACGGAAACTTCCCTGATTCATGCCTTTATGCATGCACATGCACATGCACACACACACTAAGTATGGCTAGCACTTCTCAGCTCCTGATTTGTATCATCCACAGGGCAAGGTATTTCAAGCACATTGTCTGAGTTTCCTTTCTCCTCTGTGTGCTCCCATTTCCCACGTGACCTGAAGGCAGGGCCTGGGCCCCCTTCGATCGCAAAGTCTGCCAACAGAGCAGGTTTCCAGGAACACTGGAGTAGGAAGGCAGTGTGTCTAACAGTCAAGAGCACAGAATTTGGAGTCACCCTCACTGTGTGATCTGGGATGTGATATTTAACCTCTCCAGATCCTATCTGCTAAATAGGAATAACAATACCTACTTAGTAGGGACTGTTGTGCTGATTAAAGAAATTTATACGATGAATTTAGCACACAGAGCCTGGTTCACAGTGAGCATTCAAGAAGTGGTGTCTATCATTGTGCTTATGATGACTTGGGTATCATCATGATAATCAATAATAGCAAGTTGATAACACGGAGTACGGTCAGGAAAAGAGTGTAAGAGTGTTCTGGTTCACAACATTGGTTAACAGAAAGTTGCCAGAGTCGCCACACTGGGATTGCCAATTTTACAGGGAATAAAACAACATGGACCACAAACTACCTTATGAATCTGAAGACATTTAAGACTCTCCTAAGTCTTTCAGTCATCACGGAGAATCACGACCATCTTTTGTGCTGGGAAATTTCACAAATGTCACTTAACAGAGCTCTCCTATACCTAGAAGATTTCATCCAACCCTCACTGCTTGAGTTACAAGATCTTACGTATGGCTGTAGAGGAGCAACCTTCAAATGGTGCAGAGAGGCTCCCAAGCAAAAAGCAAAAATCCCTGATCCTCTGGCAACCACCATGTCCTGGAAGGCCACAGCCTCCCTGGCTCTCCAAGACCCCCACCCAGGTGAGAAGATGCAGGGTAGCCTGGGAGTAGGGGAGTGGGAAAGGCACAGCCTCAAACTGCCTCATCATTAGCTTATAAACTCCACACTGTCATTCCTTCTAGCAGGAGCTAAGCTTCCCTGACCATCCCAAAGCTTAGATGCGCTTCCCTCTTCAGGCAGAGAAGGGAGTCGGGACTAAATCGGTGCCCACCGGGTCTCGGATCTGGGCAATTTGCTGACTCAGCCCACTTTCCTACCGCTGTTCCACCATTTCCTAACCCAATCCTGGTTTGTTTCAATGACAGGGAGGACCTGGTGTCCCAGCTCCACTAGGGTCCTGCCTGTGAGCAGTTGCCAGGCTCCCCAGCCTCCTGGAAGCTTCCCTCTCGCTGACTGATGCCTTGCCTATCACAGGAGAGGTTTGCTTACATGGCCCAGGAGACGAAGGCTAATGAAGCCCACAAAATCCCCCAGAGCCGGGGAGCCGCTGCTGACATTTCAAAAGGTCAATCAATCACGTTACTTCGCAGAGCGTAATCATCTCCCAGGACCTAAATGCAACAATAAAACCAAATAATGCCAAACACTCGGGGAAAATGAATGATACACACGGGAGAAATGCTACATAACAGTTGGCTTGGAAAACGTTCCCGGCCTGGTCCAATCTGAGGGCACCTGACTGATCTTCAGGGTCTGGCTGTGGCTCATCAGAGACCTTGGCTGCCTTCCTCACTTCCTCCACACGGCTGCTGCTCCCCCTCCTCCCTTCCCCCAGCACCTCCTTCCTAACCCTCCTCCCCTCACTGTAACCTCCTCCTCCATGCACAGTGCCCTCACCTGGGCCCTCCCTTCTGGTCTCCTGGTCTGAGTGCTAAGTGCCCCAGAACTCTAGTCTCTCTCTGGTGCTCATAGAAAGCTGTCCTCTTCTCAGACCAATGGCTCTCAATCTGGGCAGCTCATTAGACTCACCTGAGGAGCTTTCAAAACTCTCACTGTGGGGCGCCTGGGTGGCTCAGTTGGTTGGGCCACTGCCTTCAGCTCAGGTCATGATCCCGGAGACCCGGGATCGAGTCCCACATCGGGCTCCCTGCTCGGCAGGAAGCCTGCTTCTCCCTCTCTCACTCCCCCTGCTTGTGTTCCCTCTCTGCCTGTGTTTCTCTCTGTCAAATAAATAAAATCTTAAAAAAAAACAAAAAACAAAAAACAACTCTCAGCGTGCAGACCATGTCCCAGACCAATTGCAGCAACCTCTCCCGGTGGGACTGGGTCCAGGCTTGTACAGCTCTGCGGGTAGGGAGGGGCGGGCCCAGCAGCTCCCACCACATATTCAGCCATCTATAAAGTTACAGAATGGGCCCCACTCGCATCCTCCTGGAAGCCCTTGGCTGCACAGCCCTCCTCCCCTCCTTCCAGCCTTCGGGCACCCCCTCAGGTCCAGGACCCGAGGAGCCATCCCTACTTAGAGCATTGTCTACGCTCCCCTAAAGCATATTTGAGCGTCAGGTTAGAGACCTGTCAGTGGGTTTCCTGAAAGCTGGAAATGTGTATCCTCAACGCACAGAACAGAGCCTGCTGTACGATATGCCAGTAAGGAGCTGTGCGGTAGAATGAAAAGAGGGAAGGAAGGGGGTAGGGAAGAAATTCAGTTTCTTGAAGAGGTGAAGGCAATGACCAGGTGGCCTCCCTGCTCTCTACAATCAGCAGTCTGCAATCACTTGCATGCTGGTCACAAACCCTTCCAGAGAGGTCCCCTGGCAATGCCCTCAGTGCCCTCCTCAGTGCCCTGCTCTGCCACCCCTCCGTCTGTGGTGGCTCTCTATTCTGTCTGCAAACACATGGGGTAATAGGAGGGCCATATGTCCTGTGGCCCATCCTTGGATATTTGTCCTGATGACACAAGAGCCAAGTCATTGCTGGCCGGAGACACGGAACCAGACCCCCAGACCCGAGCACTGTCCCTCCCAGGCCTGGGCACTGCCCTGCTTCACTGCAGTGCTGGACCTTGCTCCTCAGGCTGCTCACTGTATGTGGCCCATGGAAGCGGCCACAGGACTGCAGAAGAGGGACTTGGTCATGACCCTGGCCTCATGCTCCCCGAGCACACAGCCCAAGGAGCTACAGCGATGCATCCTGACATTACCATCATCTCAGGCTATTCTTACTTCTCAAAATTTGGGAACTGACCCATCTGGCCCACCAAACAAGGGAGCAGGGGCAGAGGTTGGGTTCACCTTTGTCTGGGTTTCCCAGAGATGGTACTCAGGGAGCACTGGAGTCACCCTTAATTTCAAGAAGAAGGAAATCTGGCAAAGGTTCTCTGCTTCAGAAAACCAATTCCATGAGAACAAGGGCCTGGAGGTGGTGTCCACCATTATATTCACCCCCAGCAGTCCCTGGCCCTCAATAAATAGGTCCTATCATTATTGATTACAATATCAATCCATAACAAACTTCCCAGAGCATTAAAAAGAGATATAGCCTACAAATCATTCTATACACAAAATTTTAGACACATGGCTAATACCAAAGGGAAGTATCATAACTACAAACAGGAAGAAAGGAAATCTTTTCAGCATATAGACCACCGATGTCAACCTCGTTCTGATCACATTAGGAGGAACTGAGAACACAGGGGAGGAAATAAGCTTTTTTTTTTTACAGTGATTGAACCAAACATTCCCCCAAATAAGAGCCCATTGATTCATGAGAACTGGCTCCAATCTTGAGACACCAGCTGGCAGTTTTGTCAGATAAACCACAGTCTCTCCCTTGTGTACAAACTCCACATTTGACTTCTACTGGAGGTATGAGCTCCACAAGGACTGGCTTCGCTTGTTCAAAAAACACTGGCTCCTTCAGGGTATTTTCCTGGGTGCATTTTTCCTGCCTCAGCAGTAGGAAGGGTGTTTTCAGAGTTTATTTTCCCTAATGAAATAGAGCGATGCTGCCATCAGCCGCAGTCAGTATCACTGAGTGATGGCTCATGTCACTCAGGAGCACTCGGGACAGAAGCTATGATGTCCCCTTTCTTGGGACAGTGACTTGCCCTGATCATGCCATCCTATCATTCTTCTCCATCCTTACTGCCCAGAGGCCCCATCTCAAGCCACCTAGAAGGCCATTGTGATTAGGTTCAGATGGAATAACCTTATCCTTAATGCTCATGCCCCCAGCCAGGTCAGAAGGACCCATCTGAGAGAATGGCTATCTAGTATCTTTTATGTGGGCCATTAATTTTATTTTATTGGCTTGGAGATGAAGGGATTGTGACAAATCTCGGTAAATTTGTGGAAGCAAAGCGCTCTCCCTAGGGCACTCTTGGCAGGAGGACCAGAAAGACATTGAGTTTAAGAAACAACCCTGGAAAGCCTGGGGACTGGTCCTAACCTGCTTTGCAGCCCAGGAAGACCTACATCTAGGGCCTTGGGGCAGAACTGGCATGGATATGGAGGGGCCACAAAAGGAAGACACAGGGCTCATTAGCACACCAATCCAATGCTTAACAAGGGGGTGCTCACACCCCCCTCTCATGTCACCTGCCAGTCCCCCCAGATGCCTATTCCTTGGTAAAAGAGAAAAGCAGATCTTCCAAATGCTCACCCTTAGGACAGTTGTCTCATCTGCCCAAACTGTGTGCCCCCCAGGAAAACACAATCTAAACACCAAATTCTGCCCTCCATTGGGCTCAACCCAGCCTCCTCTCCCCATGAAGCCTTCCCTCACCTGTCAGCCTGACATGACAGGGAGACCAGATGTCCCGGTTTGCTGGAGCTCATCCTGGTTTACACCTCCTGCCCACAGTATTTATTAATAGTGTCCCTGTCACTCAAATGTCCCCACTTAATATGGACCCCACTTCTCTCATTCTTCTTACCCTGGACCCTGATAGGCCGCCTTCAGATACTCATGACCCTGTTGCACACATCCAGTTTCCCGGGTGCTGGTCACACCTCCTTTCTCAACTGCCATCTGCATCGCAGCCTTCTGCCCCAGCCCGACCAGGCAGAGGTGTGCAGAGAGCTGGTTGAAAAGCAAGAGTCGGACCCAGGCATCTGGCTTGTACAAAAAATGGTAAATGTACGCACAAACATGCCAAGAACCAAGCTTTAAGGACCAGGGGCTCCAGACAATCTAGGACAGTGAGTGCAGAGTAACCGCTAAAGTCTTCATACCATCAGCATGATACTACCTCACTTTGTCCCCAAATTTAAAACACATACTGTTGAGAACAAGAAAAACTTGCAAAATGAATTACTGAATAAGTGAATAAATACATACACAGATGAGCAAAGGGACAGAGAAATCCCCACCTCTAACCGCACGGTGTGGATGCTGAGCTCATCTCTCTTCCGAGCTGGACAGCCTCTCCGGATCTGGGTCGGCATGTTTACCTGAGGCTTCTCCCAGCCAGAGAAGCTATGTACCAAAAAGCCACACAAGCTCTCTTGGGTTCCCTGGCACTGAGATGAAAATCTGTAGAGAAGGGAGTGTTCACTTCGCTGGGCTCAGGACTTTCGCTCTTCTCGAAAAAGCACACCAAAGCCTTTGCTTCATGTTAGGGTGAGAAAACGGGACAGCCCAGAGAGGTGATGTAACTCACCCCAAGTCACACAGCTACAAAAATATCCAGTCCCGTGCTTGGACACTCTTCTCCCCAAACCTGAGGGAGGCCTCTCCAAGAAACTGAACAACTGAGATACAAGGGGATACGCAATAACTAGAGATGGTGAACATGCCGATCCAGAGATAGTGGTTAAAAACACATGGAGGGCCTCTCAGAGCCATAACTCCCCATCACCACTCATGACTTATGCAGATGCTCCCCCATTAGTTCTAATGGACATGGGGAGCATAAATCTCGGCCACAGCTCCAAACAGGCTCTTGTGATCTAAATGCCACTAAAATCAATGACATAGTCCCGCCGTTGATATGGCAATTGTGTGGGCCTGGTGGAGTTGGAAATGGAAGCAGAGTGGGAAGGGTGTGGCCTGTCCTCAATGCTCCTGCTGGTGGGAATGGTGCCCTGAGAGTGAGCCAAAGCAAGATTCCAGAGCCAGCTACTGGCTCCAGAGCCCAGGCCCCCATCTCCCCAGCTGTGGGACCTGGAAGCCACTTCAGAAGAAGGGCCCTGAGGCTCAGTCTTCATGTCTGCAAAACGGGGGTCAAATGAGCTATCATGCAAAAAGCCCTGAGAACAATGCTTGGCTGCGAGGTCAAGCTGCACTCCCAGAAACCACAGCAGGCCTGTGAAGACCACTTAGGTGGGAACCACTTCTTTTGATACAAAGATAAGATGAGCCTAAAAACCACAAGGTTTATCTTGGATTTGTCTGGAGACCTCCACGTGGATTGCAACCCGGAAGCCCAGCCAGCATGAGGGCTGCGATTACAAGACCATGTGGAAGGCCACTGCCTGTGAGGCCATGCAGGTGCCCAGAGAGCTGGAAGGAAGGCTGGCCCCCAGCAGCGGCGCACGGTCGAGTTCCTAGCCCAGGAGGGCATGGCTGCCCCCAAGACTACATAAGCGTTCGTGAAATTCCCTTGCTTGTGGGAGGCCCCACGGGTCACATGTGCTTCTCACAGCTGTCCCACCTCTCTCTCTCCCCCTGGCCCCTATGACAGCTGGCGTCTGAGACTTGCTAGAAGGCTGGAATCATGTGCTACTCTGAACATCAATATTTCAGTCCAAGAGGAGCTCTGTGCTCTCCAAGGATAACATATACCAGACACAAAGACCTCTTTGAATCCACTCAAAACAGGGACAAAATAGAGTGAAAAGTGAAGAAAGCTTTTCTTGAGACCTTATCTTGAAAATTAAAACTACAAACTATAAAGATATATTGATTTTTAGTTTATCTTTGTAAATTTATGTGATCATCAACTCTACTAATTATTAGACCAAAGAATAAACTGTGGGTTCACATAATCATTCCAATACTGGCTTTGGACATACCCAGAATAAAGCAAAACAAAGCAAAGTGCATGATCTGATGGGAAGGAAGTGAGTGGCTCAGGACCTTCCTCTGTCGCCTGGCTTCAGCTGTCCCAAACCTGCCAGGCTATCCCTCCAGGCGGGTCCAGTGCTTTTTTGTTCTGAAAAAGGCAAAAACATAAATGTTGACCCATTGAATTGGGAATCATTGAATGGGGAATTAAGAGTACATAAATAAATAAGCAACAAACAGCCCACAGAAGCAACAAACAGCCCACGGAATTCTCAAGAAAGCAGGCTAGATACACTGAATCAAGGAACCATGCACTCAAGCTAGCTACCAGGCAGCTTGTGGGAACCCATCCATCTTCCCAGGATGCCTTCTGTTTGGGCCAGTCAGGGGCCTAGATTGAGGGGATGGGGTTGGGAGGAGGAAAGGAGTCCAGGCCTTGTTCTCCCTGCCTGAGGAAGATCTGAGGACCTCAGACAAGAGAAAGGACCTAACTAAGAGCGATGGGGTGCTTGTTTTCCTCCAACACCGACATCAGGGAGGTGGGCGTGATGAAGCCATTTGCGGCCTTCTTACTCCACTGTGGTGGACCGTGCAGGACCATGGCAGGCTACCCCCCAGGCCAGCCCACAAAGGGGACCTGGCTGCCTATCCACCTTGCTGGCGAGAACCCTGGAAGCCCACAGAGAGTGGCTGCCACAGTGCCCCAGAGTGGTCAGACACCCACCAAAAGGTGAGGGGGGGATGCTTACCCACAGAGGAGGGGACAAGCCAGAAACATCAGGAGCCTGGCTGGCTCCAGGTCTGAATCACACAATAATAATATGATCGGAAGCAGCTCTACAAGGACCACCCACCTGCTTAGCCCTGACTCGGGAGATGTACAAAAACACCAGCTGTGGCTCTTGTCCAACCAACATGCTCCCTGCTCTCTGGGAACATCAAGTGACCATTAATTCATGGAGCCCCTCCCACCTGCCAGGCACTGTGCTCCACCATCTCATTTAACCCTCAGGCAACTCCGCCTCTCGGTCACTGACTTTACTCACGGGAGAGCCACAACGCATGACTGAGAAGTGGTGTAGACCGAGTTCTAACTCGTGCTCTCCCAACCTGGAAGGCCATGCTCTGAGTGGCCAGCCCAGGCTACTCTCCAGCCACCTCCCTGCAAGCAAAGAGCTCTGCATATCCGGTGGCTGGAACAGTGTGGGGCATGGGCTTGTGTTCAAAAAAACACCTAACCCCTCTGTGTGATGCAAGTGACTCTATGTTGTGACTCCAGATTATTGTGAATAGACTGACTCCTTCCAGGGATCCATCCATTCACAGTCCATGGCCATGGTTAACTACATGAGGTCCAGCACTTGGTTATAATTAATTACATGGTTTCTAAGGATTCTCAGGATACAATAATCTGGAAAACTGGGGAAACCAGGCAGATAATTCAAGCTTCCTGAAACTTCTGCCAAGCCACGATGAATCTTGCCTATGAGCTCCTGAGGACAGGAACATAGTGAGATCGCTGCTTCATACTCCCAGAGCATCACTGCTCTCCTGCTTTGCATTTTAATTTGTGGTTCTATGCCTCACTGAGTAGGGTGTGTGTTCCCCAGCATCATCTCTATGACCGGCACACCATAGGCACACAGTGGCTATTCCTGGAAGAAAGAAACAGATAACCAGCAAGGAGGTGGGCATGGCTGGACCATGGCCAGCAAGGTAGAGAGCCTGGGGTGGGGTGGGCTGGGTATGCTCCAGAAAGGAGGCCCCATGGCAACGGAGAACCCCAGGCACGTCCGCGCTTCCCTCCAGCTCTGAGGCTTCCTGTCCCCATCAGGAACTCCACTTGGGGCCGGGGCAGCCAAGACCCTGGGTTCAATGCCTTCAGCACAGGCTTGACTTAGTCATATCCTCAAAATGTTTCTCAGTCATCTTAAATATGGAAATTTTCTCCTGAATGGAAGAAAATGCTCTGAAAAATTATGTTTTGCCTTTCAAATGAGCAAAGATTCCCTGAATTTTGAAAGTAAACAAATTAGAGTAGAAGATCTCCAAATAATCGCATAAACTCCAATTTCCTATGTTTTAACATAAACATCAAAATAATAAACTCAGGCATATATGAGGAGGGAAAAAAAATCCTGCCTGATGTTGTTGCATTCTTTAGAAGCCGAAACCTAAACGACTAAATTGGCAGTTTATTAACAGGAAAATTATGCTAAGTAGCTTCATGTTGATGTCAAGAATTTTATGCAGCCAGTTACGGCGCAGTACCCTGAGTGTCTCATTTGCATTTTCTCATTTAGAGAGAACAATGGCTCCAAATGAGTGCAGCATGTTCACATTACACACCCAAGAACATTTGCACAGACGGGAAGGAGTATCTTGATAGCAGAGTGATTAAGCCTTTTGTTCATTCTGCTCCAGCCCAGACTTAGGGGACAGGGGGCAGATGAATGTCACTTAGAATGGTAATGAAGGGACCCGAGGCGAGAGCTCTTAAACCTCTCACAGGACCAGCAGCCACAGCCCACAAGACTCTTCTTCAGACCTCACCTGGCTTGTTTTGGTTCAGTATGAACTGGGAAGTGTACGATAGATAAATACATACCCACTCCGTGTCACATCACTGAAGGTCATGTGACGTCTGCCCTAAGCCTTCCGGAAGAACAGCAAGGAGCCCCTTGCACCTCCCCAACTAAACCCGGCCTGATCCGGTCGTTCGGCAACTCAGAGTAGATGCTTCTAATCAGTTCGTTCAATAGATGTCTGCCGAGAACGTGAATTTACTCAGCATCCACCTTGAGTTGAGTCCTCTATTGGAGAAGGGATCGAGTAGAAGAAAGGATCATGCCAGCTCTCCAGCAGCTTATGGACTAATTGAGAAGAGAATCCTTAGAAACCATGTAATTAATTATAACCAAGTGCTGGACCTCATGTAGTTAACCATGGCCATGGACTGTGAATGGATGGATCCCTGGAAGGAGCCAGTCTAAAGTGAGTGCCAGAGAATGGACCAAAATTTTAGCACAGCCAACAAGAAAACAGATGGCATTCCAGAAGGAAGGAACTATACCAGCTAAACTATAAAAGCACGAGTGAGCTAGGCACCTGATAGAGACCATCACAAAGATGTGTGTTCTTCTTACATGTGGCTCACTTTTCCAAAAAAGCCACAAGCTGTCAGCAGAGGCTGGCCTCAGGGGTAAATGTAACCTAGTCTGGACTTCATAGGGCAGTAATAATGCTATGGGTTCACCAAGTCTCCTTTCATATCCCTTCTTTTCCAGAAACATGGAAAATTATGCTTCCCAGCCCCCTGCAGCCAGGCTGGACCATATAATTAGTCCCATGCAAAAGATGAACTTTTATCTCAACCACACTGAGCTTTACGGGGTATTTGCTACCACAGCATAAACTACTTTATCTTGACTAATACATTGGATAAATTGCTTCACTACTGAATCCTGACTACAGAATATTTATTAAGGACCCCTGATATGCTAGGTAGTCCATTCAGCACGGGGAACACAGTAGGAAGTGAGAACAACAGAGTTTCTTTCCTCGTGAGGCTTAAAATCAAATAGAAATCAATCCCAAATATTAACTGTTAGGGATCACAAAATCTAATTCCTTTTATTAAAAGGGAAATTTAGAGCATTTTCTTAAACAACTAAATTGACACAACATCTCCCAACCCAGTATTTCATTCAGTCTAAGTATCTGTCACTTGGCCAGCTGGCTCTTTTGCAAATCCCCTACCAGATCCCTGAAAATTAGAGCCTGTCCTCAGCCAGAGTCACCCTATTAGCAGCTGCCCTCTGGTCTATAAACAGTTTTCTCTGACTCACATCTGAAGAGCAAGACCTAGGGGTTCATTATCACAGACCACACTCCTGTTAGGGCTCTAACTTCAAAGTACCAGAGGTCTATAAGAGAATACCTTCTCATCTTCAAGACAATACTGTTGTTGCAATAGAATGACAGAAATATGCTGATCTTTTTTTAATGTGCTTTGGGATCACCTGGGTGGCTCAGTCATTTGAGTGTCTGCAACTTGATTTGGGCTCGGGTCATGATCTCAGGGTTGTGGGATCAAGCCCCACATGGGGCTCTGCGCTCAGCGCAGAGTCCGCTTATCCCTCTCCCTCTGCTCCTCCCTCTGCCTGCTCACATGCCCACTCTCTCTCATTCTCTCCCTCTCTTTCTCAAATAAATAAATAAATAAATAAATAAATAAATAAATAAATAAATCTTTTTAAAAATGTGCTCTGTACTAAACTGTTTTTTAAAAAATTACCTATACTGAGAAGTAACTTACATGAGATAAAATGCACCCATTTTAGACATAATTTTGGTGAACTTTGACAAATGTGTGTACTAGTGCAACCACCAAGAACCACAAGAAAAACATAGAAAGTTTCCATCACAGTGAAAATTTCCCTAGTGACTCAACCCAGTCAATCCCACCAACCCTAGACAAACACCAATAAGCTTTCTGCGACCATAGATTAGATTTTTCTTTTCTAGACTGTCAATTAAATAATATACCATGTGGGTTTTTTGTTTTTGTTTTTGTTTTTGTTTTTGTTTTGTATCTTGGCTCCTTCTACCCAAGGTAAAATTTTTGAGTATCACCCATGTTGTTACACATGTTGGTAATTGATTTCTTTTTATTGCTGAGTTTATGTGGCTATGCCACAATTTGTTTATCCATTCACCTATTCAACACTTGGACTGTTTCCAGCATCTGTTAGGAATAAAGCTGCTAAGAACTTCCATATACAAGTTTTTGGAATGAACACGATTTCATTCACATCAGTAAATACTTAGGAATGGAAGTGATAGATCTCACTATCAGTGTATCTCCGACTAAATAAGGAACTCCCCAAGTATTTTACGAAATAGTCGTACCATTGGATGTTTGATGAGGTACAAGGGTCCCGTAGCTCCACATCCTCTCCCCCAAGGCATTCTGTCCACTGTAGCCATCCTAATCGCACACAGTAGCATCTTGCTCCTTGTCATCTTAATTTTCATTTCCCTGGAGACAAATGACATGAAACATCTTTTCAAGCGTTTACTGGCCACTGATATTTGTGTGTGTGATAGCCTTTCAAATCTTTTGCCCTTTTAAAAATTCGGTTGTCTTTGTATTGTTGCTTTACAGGTGTTGTTTACGCATTCTGGACACTATATCTTCATCAGAAACATACACTGAAATATTTTCTCTCAATCTGTAGCTTGCCTTTTCATTTTGTTAACAGTGTCTTCAAAAGAGCCGAATAGTTTACTTTTGACAGAATTACACTTATCAGTTTTATCTCCTCGACTTTGTGCTCTTTGTGTGCCTACCAAGCTTTGCCCATTCCGAGCTCAGGAAGATTTTTCTCTCATTGTTTTCCTGGAGGTTTTGTGTTCCAGCATTTATATTTAGGTCTGTGACACCACTGGAGCTAATGTTTATGTACAGCAAGGTTGAGGATCATTTTTTTTCCATATGAGTCTCCCAGAGCTCCAGCTCCATGGGTTGAGCAGACTACCATTCCTCCACCACATTGCCTTGGCATCTTCATTGCAAAGCAATTCACCGTCTATGTGAGGGACTACTTCCAGCCTCAATTCTATTCCTTGATGCCCGTGTCTACACGATCACACCAATTCCACACCAGCTCAGATACTATAACTTGATGGTCAGTCTTAAAATCAGGCAGGCTATGTCCTCCACCATCGTCCTCCACTTCTCTTTTTAACTTTTTGTAGCTATTCTAGGTCATTTCCATGTTCACAGAAAATTGAGAACACCATCTTTAGAGGGTATTTCCAAGTAAAGTTTCCCAGAGTTGACTTCACCAGAAAAAAAGCTCAAACTAGATCCGGAGATGAAAACTGAGATGCAGCTCGGAGGTTGGTTAGTTCTGTGCAGTGATGGGGAAAATGGCCTATTACCGAGACACAGCATTAGTCTGTCAGTAAATGACTGTTCTTCCCAGAGATGTGTTCTCCGGGAGCCACCCACTCCTCAGATCTGTGATTTGTTTTGTTTAGGAGAGAAATAGCTGTTAGACACACATGCCATGCTTTGAAATTGTTAATCGTAGAGACAATCAACCTTCAAAGTCCGGCCTCTGGCTCCCTCCTGCCTTTTATCAAATCCTGGCTAACAGCTTGGGGTCACCAGCTGGAGTCTTCTGAACTCGGGGTGAGCTGGCCTGGGCCACACACTGGCCCTCACAAGAGTGTGAACAGTGATAATAAAATACCATGATGTGGAAGGGGGGATTTGGAAGACACTGAAGCTGTGTGCCCTATAAGTGGTGTTATTAATAACACCCTTCATAATATTCAAGAGAGGATGACCAGATGTGCAGGACAGAAGCTGTCTTCATGACTCCAGAACTGTAGGCAAACACATGATAGAGGACAGTCCACCTCTGGCCAGTTATCGGAGCGACCTCCATTTGTTAACATGGGGGAGACCCCCTTTGAGAAAAACAAGAGGGCAGGGTCTAGAGCAGGAATTCTGTTAGCAGCCACATCATTATTGGGATAAAACTGGAAAAGACAATCACTCCCTATCCCTATCACCTCCCTCCCTTAGACTTCATCCTCAAGTCCAAAATCCAGATCAAACCAGGTGAACACATGTTATCATCAGCTGATCCTTATACTTTTACCTTCTCTAGAAGACTGCGAGATTCTATTAGCTGAGAAAATATCTAGGAGTGGCTAATGTCATCTCCCCCTGTGGAACCCACATGAGCTAATCAGTGTCCCTATGCCTGACCCCTGGGCCTGAGCCTACCTCACCCACACACATAAAGGGGAAGCTGAGCTAAAAAGGGATTGCATGACCCAACTGGGCCAAGCACTCACTCATCAAGACCTCACCAAGGACCCCTCCGCCCTCACAGTACTCAGCCCTTGCGCGTCCTGTTATACTTGGTGTACCACCCCTAAGCACAACATAGCTGATAATGCCTGAAAACCATCATTTTACAGAGGTGGTCCTGCAGCTAGTGGGTCCCCAGCCACTCATCCATGGCCTTTACAGGGAGCTTCACCTCCCCATGGCACAGCAATCCTCACTCTCCCCCAGGAAATGTTCCTGCTATGGAAATTATCCCAAGTTCCCTTATTCCACAGACAAGGCAAAAGAAAAAGTAAAGGGGTGTGTGATTGTGATTCTAGGGGCTTTTCTTTCAGTTGTGGGCTTTAACATATTTTAGCACAGTGTGCACTGGGTATAATGAAGAGAGAGAGGCAGGGCAGTCAGCTTTAAATGGAGCTCCTGGTACAGGAAGAGAATCCCAGTGAATAATACACTTTCGGCTTCAAAAAAGTTTGAAGGAATTCAATTTGTGAAACCCATCAGACTTCAAATATTGAAAATAAAGGCAGTTTGAACAATTCTTTCTCTTACTCCCATCCTTTTCTGAATGAAATTAAGAAAGGCCTATCACCACTTCACATGCAAGATAAAGCACTGTTTCATACAAAAGCGGTTTCATTTTTTTCCAAAGTCTGGAGCCTCCTATGTTAATGTCAGAATTATTACCGAACCATGGATAGGAACCACTGGCATGTCGCTGGGTTAACTATGCATTCCGAAGCCAGGTGGCCGGTGGGCAACCATCACTTTATCCTCAGTGATGGCTTCAGCTCAGACAGACCACATCCTACATTCAGAATTAATTATGCCCCAGACAGAAAGTAGACACGGAGACCCAGAGAGCCACCAACTTTCAGAAGGACAGAAAATGAAATCAAAGAACTCCGATGGGTGACAAACTGGGCAACAACAAAAGGCATTTTAATAACCATAAAGGGCTTAACCTTGACCCTCGCAGAAGCTGAGAGACGGTTACCACTCGGGGGGTTAAGAATTGTAGCAGACAGATTGGGACATTAGTTTCGACTTAGCAAAAGCCACAGTGACCTTCGCATGCATGGCTGAAGCAGTCCTCCTGCTGGGGTCAAACCTGATGTGGTAAAGGCAGCCCCATGATCCAAACGAGAAAGTCATTCCCACTTCACCTGGCTCCTACCAGGCAGACCCGGTAGCAGTCACCAAGACCTGTGGGGTAAGGCTAGCTGTGGAGGGACAGGGTGATGGACGCTCTCTTCAAGAGCCCAGGGACCAGCAAATTGCAAAGCAGGACATAAACTTCTTCCCCAAATCCCCATTCCACACTAGTTTTAAAAGGGCAGTTCCAGTATAAATCAGAGGCTATCCTGTTTCTTCTCACTAAAACAGAACAAAACAAAACAAAAACCACTTGGGACACAATAGCACGAGACAGTGAGGAGGCTAGGAAAGGCAGAGACTGACGTGGTTGGTCAGAAGGCTCTGGGACAACATTAGGGGAACCAAGAGGATGGGGTAGGAACTGGCCTGAGGGAGCCCAGCACCACTTGTGGAAGCCCCATTGGGGACTATGAGTCTGGCAGGGAAGGCAGAGGAAAAGAGAAGCATCAGAAACCCACAGGCAGGTACTTCTGGCCCTTTGTGCACACAAAGAAAGAGCAAGGAGGTAAAGAGGGCCAAGAAGAGGGTAGCAAGTGCTGCAGCTCTAGGTGATTCTGTCCACAGCCTAAGCCTGGGTGTGGAGAGGGCCTACAGAGGAGGGAGCTTTCTGGCCTGGTGGAGGGAGCTGCACAATTCCCTCAACAGACTGGCGCTGGTCCAAGCCTGGCAGCAGCCACTCGAGGTTGAAGAGTGGAGAAGAGGACTCCTCACTGGCACTGAGCAGATCATGAGTGTTCAGCAAACAACTGGTGCATAACTGAATGGCCCTCCCCGCTCAAGGATCTCAGAACAAGAGCCCATGGAAGCAAAATTCTCCTAGATGCAGAGGCCCCTGAGGGTCCCAGTCAGAGTCTATGCACTGAGCATGCCTGGAAATCAGAGTACCTTCCATCAGGCAACCTTCCCAGAAGAGACCCATAGTACTGCATGATTTGGTGCTGGGGTAAGACACCCCCAACTTCATCCCTGGAAGGATCATATCATGCTCTCCTAGAAGCAAGACACCTCTAGAGAGTGAGGAGTAGGATTGAAAAGATGGAACAGAAGAGCATCCCTGAAGGAAAACTTCTTAGTGAAAGAGAACTGGAAGGATCTGGTGAGACACACACCTGCCCTTGATGAGGTAATTTTCCTCTTAGGAGTTGCAACAGCATATTAAGTGACTGGGAGACTGAACAGTCTGTGACAGACAGAGCCACTGAAAGAGGAAGAAGCAAAAGAAGTGGGGAAAGTATCAACTGAAGTATCTTCACTTCTAAGCAATTTATTTCAAAAGAATGCAAGCAAGAAAGGAAGAGAACAAGAAAGAAGGAAAGAGAAGGAAGAAAAAACAAGGGAAGGAGAAGAAAAAGAAATGATAAAAGAAAGAAAGAAAGAAAGAAAGAAAGAAAGAAAGAAAGAAAGAAAGAAAGAAAAAGAGAGAGAGTTTATCAGATGGACAAAGGGAAGCTCAGAGAATCCAAGATCTTACGAAGGGCAGGAATCCAGTCAGCGAGGAAGTGCCATGGGGGCAGGAGCTCCCAGGCCACCTCTTCAGGGTACAGCAAACAGATGACTCCACTCCAGATTCAAAATCCAGGGGAGAGCGTCTGGGAGGCCCAACCAGGCCATGTGCCCACTGTGCCCAGTGCTATAAGCAACAAGCCCTGAAATCACGTAGGGAAAGTCCACCTAAGAAAGAGGAGTGCTTACCAAACAAGGAAAGGAGATGTGAGTGGCTGAAAAAAAAAGAAGCCCATTGCTACAACCTCTTAGCTGCCTCACCTGTGCACACCTATATATGTATATTCATGAACACACACACACACACACACACACACACACACACACACACCCCTGTCCAGATAGCCACACACAGTTGGGCTCTAGAGCCAGGCTGTCAGTTTGAATCCTGGCTTGACCAATGCATGACCCTGGCAGAGATATTTGAACTTTCCAGGGCTGCTTCCTCATTCATAAAAGAGGGATAATATTCCTGTTTATAAATATTGAAGGATAATATTCCATATTTATGAATATGAAAGCTCACTGCGAGGATTAAATAAATAATGCACCTGAACATTTTGCACAGTGCCTGGCACCCAGTGAATGTCCAGTAAGTGTTCACTGTGAAGGTTTCCATCTATACACTCAAAAAAAATCTCCCCATCTAACATGGTCCTACCACCTCATCCCCCCTCAACTGGAAATGGCCCAGAGTCAATCCAGTTACTGCATCCCACATTCATTTCTCCCACCTCAATATTCTACAGCCTACGGACTAAACGCTCAACATACCTACCACCAATATACCTTACTACGTCATGGGAGAAGGGAAGAAGAAAAAATAAAGAATATTTCAAGATTATATGACTGATGAACCAAAGGGATAGAGAGAGAATCCTGTTCTTTATACTGCCCCTTTCCCCAATGCAAAGGGGTGGACGTCAGATTCCAAAATGACTTGGCCCTGCCTATTAGAAGCTATCTCGGGAGCAGAGGGGTGAACATCCTCAAGAACAACCAACACTCCTGGCTCTCATTCTGGGCTAGCTGGACAACCCTCTGATGATTAGAACAGTTCCATAGCCTCCAAGAACCTCCACCACAGCAGCAGACCACCTGGCCATCTGGTAGACCCCTTGTCCACGTAGAACTAGGAAATGTGAGGGTAAATCAGAAAGGGAGATGAAGCATGAGAGACTTTGGACTCTGAGAAACAAACTGAGGGTTTTAGAAGGGAGGGGTGGGGGAGGATGGGTGATCGGGGTGGTGGGTATTAAGTAGGGCATGAATTGCATGGAGCACTGGGTGTGGTGCATAAACAATGAGTCTTGGAACATGGAAAAAAGTAAATAAATTATTTAAAAAATAAAATAAATGGCATATTGAACAAACTGAAAAAAAAATAAATAACTAGGAAACTGACTTTTCTAGTAGAAACCTGAGGAAGTTTGTATGAGGTTAGCTTGAATAAAGCAATCTCTTTTAGGACTTGATTCCCCTTTATATAAACTAACTGAGGCCCTGGGGATACAACTGAAGAACAGCTATTTATTTAAGTAGTGTGGGAGGATATACCTTTATCTCTGTCTCATTTCTAAGGCAGTAGCTAGAAATTTCTGAAGTAGAGAGAGTAAGAGACCATGTCCCTCAGCCATGCACTCTTGACCAATACTCCTAATGTTCCTCTTGAAGAAGATCATTCATTCATTTTTTTTCTTTTTTTTAATTTAAATTTTGGTTTCTGTGGTGTCTGGGTGGCTCAGTCGGTTGAGCGGCTGCCTTCAGCTCGAGTCATGGTCCCAGGGTCCTGGGATGGAGACCCAGGTCAGGTTCCCTGCTCACTCAGCGGGGAGCCTGCTCCTCCCTCTCCCTCTGCCTGCCACTCCTCCTGCTTGTGCTCTGTCAAATAAACAAAATCTTTAAAGAAATATATAAATAAATAAATAAATTTAGGCTTCTGGAGTCATGCATTCTTCCACCAAGATCTTACTAAGCCCCTTCTCTGTGACAGCCTCTGCAATGGGAAAGAAAGGGAGCCAAACCAGGAGCCATGAGACCTAGCTTTTCCTCCCAGCTGTGGGATCCTGGCCAGTAGGTTGTCCTCCAAGGCCACAGGTTCCACGGTCACACAGTGGACACATGACATGGGACACAGTGATCTGGCATGTCTTACTCAGCCTGAATCACCCCCAATTCTACGCAAGTTGGAGGAATTCACATTCCAGCTGGTCATCTCTGGCCAACAGTGTCCTTTGCCAAGGCGAGCAAAGCTGCTAGACGCCTTCTGGAGGGAGGTATGGCCAGGCCCAGATGGCTTATTAAAACAGGAAGTCCTTGTGATGGCAAACTAGCCATTGAGAAGAGGCGTGCACGTGAAGCATCTGAGGCTCCCATTTACTTTGGATGATTTTTCAATTTCATTTCGGCTAAAGAAATCAGCCCATCTGTCTGGCTTCTGGAATAATTAGAGAATAGAGTAGAACGTAAAAAGCAGAAAATGAAACAAACAAACAAAAGAAGGTGGGAAATACAACCAAGAAAGAGGTTTAATGCCTTGGATGTGCCCAGGGAAGAAGCGAGATGGGAGCTGGACCCTAGGAGTAGGCATGCAGACACGAGGCCTGATCTTCAAGCCAGGGACTGCTCTGCCCCTGATCTGCCTTGGGACTCCCCAGCAGTCTGCATGAGAGAGGAGGGCAAAAAGCTGACCCACTTTCCCTCTACTTACGCAGCAGAGAGAAGGGCTGAAGGAACAGCATGCAACAGCACAATGTGGCCATCTTTGCCTGATACAGGGGCCCATGCTGGAAGCTTTCGCAGGGAGGCTGAGGCCCAAATCATCTGTGTCCACACTCCTCCAACAATAGCCTGTTCACATTTTGGGCTAGGTAGGGCTGGAGTGGAGGGGCCCTGGCCTGAAAACAGTCATGGACACAAAGCAAGTCATCCACATTCTGGAAAGGTTCAAAACATTGTTTCAATCAGTGCCCGGGCACACAGCATAGGAGAGAGGGCAGGCTGAAGTAGAGAACATTACAGGAAACCAGAGAGGTTAAGAGACACCCCAAGGCCACACAGCAAACATAAACACTCTGATACCTGGTCTAATCTCATTTCACATGGCATCTAGAAAGCAGAAGGGAAGTTTCTCAGAGGGCTGACAGGCTGGGAGTTTGTACATACGCAGGAAAAAACAACAAGAACCACCACCAACAGCCTGGGGGCTTGGAGTTTGGCTAGGGTAGAAGGCCAAGAGAAGGGAATTATGGGGTCACAGTTATTTTTACGCTACCTCCTGAGAGGAGCAATAAAGAAAAAAGAAACTGAGATAAAGCAGGACAAAAGGAATGCTGGGGGCAGAGGGGTGTCCATGGAGTTACAGAACATTGCCCAGAGGTGCAGGAAGAAGCTCACGCAGGCAGAAAACAGAAAGGTACCACGAATGAGGGTCCCTGCACCTTCCTCTACATCCATTCAGAGACTTACTCTCAGAGAAATAAGGGTGCTCTCTGGTTATCTCTAATGTTGGTACCCCTTCTTCTTACTCATTCTATGACTCTGGCTTTTCTAGAGCTTCCCTCAGCCCCATCCCCAGAGAACAGGATGGGCCCTGGCTCAGGCATTATCTGATAAGCTCCCCTCACCTGCCCCTGAAGGAGGCCCCAGGGATTTGTGTACAACCAACCATGTGCTCCTCATGGGGTGTCTGGGGCTGACCGCTCAGACCCAGTGAACTAGGACACTGTGAGGTCAATGCAGAGCCACTTGCAGGAGGAGCAGGAAATCTGTCAGGCAGTTTGTGCCTCACCCCCAGAGCCCCTCTAGGCCTCTTCACTAATATAAGGGGAGGCACTTGCGGGAGAGGCTGTAACCTGCACCTGTGACCCACTCTTGCAAACTGGGGATGGTATTAGATGGCCCTGCAAGGTACTGAACCCCAGTGTCAGCAGGGCCCCAGAGCTCCAGATGGAAGAGACAGGAGGCAGATACAGGGGGCTTTGGGGGCACCATCTCTGCTGCTATCTGCCCATCTCTGTGGCCTGTCCACCCCACAGCATTTTTATTGCCCTTTCACATCCCTAGCCCAGCCCCAGAAGCAGGGCTAGAAGCTTCTAGAAGCCCCCCCACAAGCCATCAGCAGGCTCTGTGTTCCACCCTCACCTCAGCAGAAACTGCCTACGCACCTGCACGATGCACTTCCCTCCACACAGCCTTCCTCCTGAATGAGCTCCTCTTCGTTCTCACCTGGGATCAGCCTTTCCCTTCGTGCTGCCTGCTTAGCTCTGCCCAGCTCAGCCGCCTATGCCTTCCCACAGTGATGCTCTTTCCTTTTCTACACGCACAGGCCCTCAGGCAGTAGTGCTCACGGCCCAGCTCTCCAGAGCCCTGCTCGCAATCACAAAACCCCACAGGAGGAGGCCACCTGAGCGGGCTGGGAACAGCGGCACACCGAGGCTGATGGCACGGATGTCTCACTGTGGACCACTGGCTCAGTCTCACCCCTAGTGGCCCTCATCCCATGCACGGCTTCTCTAGGCTCCAGTCCTTAACTTACTTGCTTATTTCCTGGACAGTTCAAGTTCTAGCCCACACATAGGCACGTGCAAAGTTCTCAAACATTAGTTGGGTTAACAAACAAATGCAGGACTAAATAACATACATCCTCCAGGTATTTTTCCTCCAACAAGTCTCTGCAGTTGGTATATATTTCTGAACTTTTGCATTCACTCATTCTGCAGTCTTTACTCATGCATAAAAACCAGCTCAGTTGGTTATAAAATTCTTTTTTTTTAAGGTTATTTATTTATTTATTTGACAGAGAGAAGCACAGCAAGAGAGGGAACACAAGCAGGGGGAGTGAGAGAGGGAGAAGCAGGCTTCCTGCTGAGGAGGGAGCCCCATGTGGGGCTCGATCCCGGGTCTCCAGGATCATGACCTGAGCCGAAGGCAGTCACTTAACCAACTGAGCCACCCAGGCGCCCTGGTTATAAAATTCTTAAATCTCAGCTATGTCCCATGGCTGCAAACTTAGTTTTTCTAATGACAAGCTCACACATAGAACCTTTCCCTTTTGTCCCTGAAGTTCAAAAATGTTGCCAGACCCTCTGAAAGTCTTAATACGACTGAGTGTGATACGCCCAGAGCAGGATACTTGCTGATGCTTGGCATTTCATGCACAAACCACCACCAATGACATATTCTTGCCAAACACGGTGAATCAGATTGAAAGTGCTGTATCTAACTTCGATTTGCAATAAACACAGAGGACAGAAGAAAAAGTTAAATGATGACATTAACAGGCAAATCCAGATTGTAAGGCATTCTGTAAAACAATAGACTCAGTTTCTACACCATGAAAAAAAATATTTTAAAAAAGGGGAATGCTTTAATGACAAATGCTCTAATAATAAAATAAACTTTTATTGTACCTTTTTAAAGATTTTATTTATTTATTTATTTGGACGCAGACAGAACGTGTGAGAGAGAGAGAGAGAGAGAGAGAGAGAGCAGGGGAAGGAGCAGAGGGAGAGGGAGAGGGAGACGCTCAAGCAGGCTCCCAATGGACCAGGCTCAACCCATGACCCCAGAGATCATGACCTGAGCTGAAATCAAGAGCCAGATGTTTAACTAACTGAGCCACCCAGGCACCCCTAAAAGAGACTTTTACACATAGCAATTCCTAGTCACCTATAACTGCATAACAAATTACCCCAAAATTGAGTGGCTTAAGACAATGATCAACATTTATTACCTCAAAATGTCTGTGGATCAGGAACTGGGACGTGTATTAAGTGGGTAGTAGGAGCTCAAGCCTCTCCTGCGGCTGCAGTTAGGACAGGAGCTGAGGCTGTGAACACTGCAAAGCCCGGATGGAAGTGAAGATGCGCCCGAGTCTGCTCACTCACATGGCTGGTGAGTATACAGTCGATGTTGGCAGGAGGCGTCGGAGCCTCCCCACACGGAACCTTCCACAGGCTGCTGCATTCCCCGATGTCATGACACCTGGCTCCTCACAGTGAACCCTCCAAGGGAGCATGAGGCGGAGGACCCACCATCTTGTATGGCTCAGTCTTAGAAGTCACAGACTGTTATACTTCTGCTGCATTCCTTGTTAAAAGAAAACCGGGGCGCCTGGGTGGCTCAGTTGGTTAAGCAACTGCCTTCAGTTCAGGTCATGATCCCGGCAACTCAGGATCGAGTCCCACATCGGGCTCCCTGCTCAGCGGGAAGCCTGCTTCTCCCTCTCTCACTCCCCCTGCTTGTGTTCCCTCTCTAGCTGTCTGTCTCTCTGTCAAATAAATAAAGAAAATCTTAAAAAAAAAAGAAAAAGAAAAAGAAAACCACTAAATTCAGCCCACCCTCAAGGCAAGGGTGTATTAGTATCCATCTTTTGAAAAAAGAGGTGTGAAAAAAAATTGAGAACATAGCTTAAAAACACCGTAGCAAAGAAAAATGGCATAAGAACTTGGTTTTTGGATTATGAAGAAAACAAATCAACTGTGAAGACATTTTATAAATATTCTAGGAAATTTTATTGCAGATAGATGTGAGACAATACCAAGGATTATTGTTCATTTCAGTAGCTGTGATCATCTCACTGTAGCTATGTGAGAAAATATTCACGTTTTTAGAGATGTATACTAAATACGTACAGTGGATGAGGTGATGTCTGAGATTTGCTTTAGACTCCTTCAGCAATGTATTGTGTATATGAAAGTTGCTGGAAGAGTGAATCTTAAAAGTTCTCCTCACAAAGAAAAAATATTGCAACTATGTAGGGTAGCAGATGTTAATTACACTTTTTGTGGTGAGCACTTTGCTGTACACACAAGTGTGGAATCACTAAGTTATACACCTGAAACTGACAGAACTCTGTATGTCAACCATCCCTCAGTTTAAAAAAATAAAATACTTCAGCAAAAGTTAAGAGAGTAAACAAAAAGAAAAAAGAAGAAAGAACAATATTTTAAAAGGGGATAAATGGGGGCACCTGGTGGCTCAGTCAGTTAAGCATTTGACTTCAGCTCAGGTCATGATCCTGGGATCCTGGGATCGAGTCCCATGTCTGGGGGGGGGGGGCGTCCATGCTCAGCAGGGAGCTGGACTCTCCCTCTCCCACAGCCCCTCCCCCTGCTCATTCTCTCTGATCTCCCCCCCACCTCAGATAAAGAAATAAATCTTTTTAAAAATAAATGAAAGGGGATAAGAGAAGCTAACAGGACAAAACTTTTGTTATTGTCAAAATCTGGATGGTGGGTACCTGAAGAGAACTTATTGTATTAAATCTCTACTTCTATGTGTACTTGAAATGTTCATAATAAAAATTGGTTTTCAACGCTACCAGGCTATAGTGAGATGCAGCTCTCATTTCACTTAGATCGCCTAGAGCACGGTGTGCCCTTCCATTTGCACAGACCTGTCTTCTCTCAGCTCCAACTTTTCCTCTGGAATATCTTTATTCCTTCTGTTTCACCTGCTCTACTTTCTTCTCCGAGAGCCTCAGTTAGCCATGTGTCAGATGTACACGCCTGCCCTCCACATCTAACCTATTTCCTCCCCGACCCCCCCCCCCCCAGGATTCTGCTGCGACTTGTGTGGACGCTCATCACCATCATACGTAAAGCAGCCAGAGAGCGTGACGGTAAACCAGTAAGTGGGAACTGTGTGGAGCAGGACCTCGAAGAGCAGGGCAACCCTGTGGGGCTGTCAGAAGTGGCTCCTTCTCTGGGGCCCCTGGGTGGCTTGCTCAGTTAAGCATCCACCTTTGGATCCAGCCATGATCGAGGGTCCTGGGATTGAGTTCCGCATCGGGCTCCCTGCTCCCTCTGCCTGCTGCTGCTGCCCCTGCTTGTGCTCACTCTCTCTCTCTGTCAAATAAATAAATACAACCTTGAAAAAAATAAAAGTGGCTCCTTCTCAAGAAGGGCCCCTCAGGAACTCCCTCTCCCCCTGACAGCCCTCAGAGTGTCCAAAGAGTCCCTTTTCACCAGCATCCAGCATCCAACACCAGTGAGTCTCCCAGAAAAGTCCCAGAAGCACCTCCCATCTGACTCCTCCCTAAAAGCAACACGAGTTTAGAAAGGAGAGGTCACAGCATATTCCCTGCTGGCTTATTTTATTTTCTTTTATTTCTTTTTTGTCTTTTCCTTTACCAAAATAGATACCTGTCCCCAAATAACCTTCACCATTTTTCATCTCTGCTGCTCCCTTCCTGTCTCTGGGTCAGATCTGCTAACAAGGGTCTGAATTTTCTTTGCAACTACAGCAACAGAAAAGTGAACGTGCCATCCCACCAGTGTAGGTCTGTTTTGTTATAAGCAAACCGGGGCCTCTGCAAGCGGAAGCTGCACCCGATATCTTCCTAATGGACTGCACTCCATTTTTACTACTCCTCATTTTGTAAGGTTCTAAGCATTAGGGAAGTACTTCAGGAAGACCTGCCCTAGGGCTCCAGCTCACTTGAGAGGGAAAAAGAAAATAAAGCTAAATCATGACATAATCACCAAAGCTAGCATTCACTGCTCCATGATCAACTTTCAGACTCTGTGAGATAGGACACTGCGGACACTGGTCTCTCATGCTGGAAATGCAGAGAAAGACAGCCCGTGGGGAGACTCGCTTGTGACGCAGACTCTGCCATCCTTGACCTTAACGTTATTGGGGGCCATGAGGATAGCATTGGGCTGTGCCCGGCGGTGGCAGCACGGGGATCCCCCAGGCAGGGTCTCACTAGGCACATCCAGGAGTCTTCCAGGGAGTGTTGGCTTTGTTCTTTGGGAAAAGGAAATCATGGAGGACATGCTCGGTTGCATTCTAGAAAAAAATCTTTCTGTTCACAATGTGGAAGTCTTAAGGCAAGAAGGCCTCTAGGCCTTGCTCTCAAGACCAGAACACCAGTTATTACTTTAATTCCAGCACTGTCCATGTGCATTTCTGGACCATGGGTTCTGACTTAGGTAAGAAAAACCACAGGTCACACACAACTCTGCAAACTCTTTCTACGATGGTCCCTTCCATCTTCAACCAAAGCTACAGCAGAAGGAGAGTGAGATTTAAAGCCACAACTTCAACTTTGAATCTGCTCGTGGAGAAAAAAGGAAGTTATTCTGAAACACTGGGGCTTTAGTTATCAATCATATTACTTGTAACCCTCTCATCATTCACCCAGATGTACAGTGTGTGTGTCATGCATCATGGTGCAGACTAGAGCTGCCTGCTGCGCAAGCCACAGCAGTGCTGGTAGGGAAGAGAGGAGGGGCCAAGCCAGGAACAAGCTAAGGAAGTAGAGCCGAAGCCCTTGGTCCTCCTGCTCTTGTTGGGCAGTGTCTCAGCTGCTTCTGCTCCTAGCTGGTGTCTACCCCATGCTGTGGCTCCCAGATTCCAGATGAAGTGCAGCCTTGTCGGTGGGCAGCAGGGATCGAGCAAGGTGACACACCGACTCCAGGAGAAGTCAGCCGCCCCACACTGGAAATACACCTACAATGTATGTGGAGGTTGCACTGTCCGTGGAAAGGAGGGTTTGAGGACACCCCTGGGGTGTTCTTAGGCAGGGTCTACATTTCTCAGGGCTGAGAGTAACCAGCTGGCTCTAGGATGTGTTCATCTCACCTAGAGTTCATGGACTAGAAGCAGTCCATCAACGTCCCGACCAGGCTGCCTCACCAAAGGCTCCATCAAGCCAAATGGAAAATGGCTGGGCTTCTGCCTCCTGGTGTCCCTCTCTCATCTGCCACTCCCTCCTTCTCTCTGATATGCAGTCTCAGAGCATGGAGACTTATTGGATTACAGGCTTCCTAATTAGATTTCCTTGGAGTTTTCTCTCTAAAGAGTTTAGGCTCTGAACTGTGAACTTACCAGAGTCTGCTTGTTTGTGTGTTTTCTTGTAAGACAAAGAACATTTCACATTGCAGACCCGGGACTCCACCTGCAAAGGGCATGGGGTACAGATGGGGTGTGGACCTTTCCTCTCACCTCCTGTGACCTGGACAGTTTGGCTGAGGCCCCAGTTGTGACCCTAGTGCCTAAGGATGGAACTCGTGGATGAAGCTTTGTGGGCTTGGGAAGGCTCGCATCTCCCTCCTCTGCCTGCACCATCCCAATGTGCTTGGCCATGGCGATGGAGGGGAGAGTAGCAGTCACTGTCCAAGAACTTATGTGGCTTCTCCACATGGCCAGCTCGGCCCTGGTGCCATGCCGTGGTTATCCCTTACCTGCCACCTCCCTTATCCTGGGAGAGGGAACACAGCTGCCCAAGAAAGGATAGGGTTCTCACTAGGAAATGAAAGAAAAGATTTTTAATGACAGGAGTAAGTGGCCATAGCACGGATGGCCAAAGATATCCCACTGTTGCGAGGAGGACATGTAGGAAGCAAGGATGCCACCCCAGGCCCAAGGCTACTGATAAATGGAACTTTGACATCAATGTTGTGGGCTCCCAGAGCCTAGGCTGGGGTCCCACAGACCTTATCATCCCCCTTCCTTCTCACTCCAGCCCAACTCTGTCTGCCCAGAAGTTTGTGGGTGTCCTTGACTAGGAGCTGCAGCAGCCTCCGTGGAGGGAAGTTGCTATCACGGGACTGGCAGTGTTGGAGTTCACTGATCAATTACCTTTCCCAGCACCATCCCACTGCAGAGGCAGCGGAGCCTCTCAGGGGCCCCTGCCAGGCAACGGGAGGGCCACAGCACGGCCACCGAAACACCGGGGATTTTCCTACTCCCACCAACAGAAGACTTGTGACATTCAAACCCACCAGTTTGGGTCTTTCAGAAGAGCTCACATGTCTATCTTGCCCACTCAGGGAAAGAGTCAAATCCAAAGAATAATTAATAAATAAATAAATGAATGAATGAATGAATGAATGAATGAATGAATAAATGGATATAAATTAAATAAATAGATAAAAAGAACTTCTGAAAAGAGCAGAAATCATGTGTTTAGGTCTTTAACAGCCATTAAACCAGCCATTCCACATCCGACCTGGGAATCTTTGTAAATTTCCAAGCACCCTAAGCAAACATAAATGACTTTCAGGAGAAAGGGCTCCAGGCATGGGCCAGGCTCTGTGCTGAACCCTTTGCATACATGTTCACTTTGGTCCCCACAATGGCTCTGTGAGGAAGGTACAATTATCAGCCCCACTTTACAAATAAGAAAGTTGAGGACTGGAGAGGGTAAATAGCCTGCTGAAGGATGCTCAACTATTAAGGAGTAGGGCTGAGATGTGGATCACAACATAAGCTCTTAAGTGCTGAGTAATACCACCTTTAAAAGGTGGAAGAGAGTTGTTTCCATCTGCTTATACTAGGGATTGATGCACGTCCAGTCTCCGAGAGACAGAGAGGCATTCTCTCCTGTGAGCTCATGCTTTAAGTCCCGCCCCTGCTATCCAGATCCATTTTGCTAATGCCTCAATCTTGATATTAAAAGACTTCTGACATTCAAACCCACATTCTCAGCCCGGCTCAGACAGTGTGTGTCAACCGGCTCCCACTTCCCACCCCCACCCCCCACCCCCATCAAATCTCACCACAGGCCATGCAATGTTCACCCACTGATTGAAATAATGCAATTAGGGGATATAGAAAATCTATTCCACATGGTGCCATCTGCATTCTCCTCTGACAGCTAATTTGATTGGCGCTCTCTAATCAATAAAGCACTCATGCAGCAGCCAGATAATTCACCTCGATTTTTCCTACACCATTTATAAGTGAAAAACACTCCTTATCCTGCTTCTGCCGCTGACCCAGGGCCAGGTAGTGGGTCTCTATGAGAAAAAAAAAAACAAAAACAAAAAACAAAACAAAACAAAATCTCAGGAAATGGCAGACAAAGTACTCAAGGTGAGTCCTGCTGGCTTCACAAGGCCAGGTCCCCTTTGTGAATGGGTGTTCTTCATACCTGGAAGCAAGGGTACCTGTCCTTCCATTTCCCAGCCCCGTGCCTTCTCCAGAGAAACAGAAAAGAGGCCCAGCCTCGGAGCTACAGGTGGCCCCAAGCAGTTTCCATCTGGGAAGAACCTGATTTATGGTCTTTTCACCATACAGTAGTTTGAAGGTCCATCTCTGGACGGCTGGATGAGTGGACAGGTGGGCAGAAAGGTGGACAGATGGGTGGGTGGGTAGGTGAATACACATGCAGGCATATGAAATAGCAAAAGAACTGTAAGGAGAGAAAAGTTTGGATGAGGCAAAGAACGAGAAGGGGCTGGCATGACTGGAATCAATAAGAGGACACTGCCCTATTAATCCAACACTGATGATGCAATCTTGGCTGACATTTACCGGGTACCTTAGGTCAGATTCCCTAAAAACATGAATTAAGACAGGGATTTGGGTCCCCGCGATCTACCAAGCAAATATTCTCAGAAATATGTACTAGACTCAACAAATAGTGTTGGGAAGAGTAAGGGAGCAGGGCAGGGGAGAGGATGTGGTTGTAGCTGGGGTCTGACCTCAGCTGATACTACAGGAGGTTCTGGCACAATGGCCCCCACGAAGTGAATCTTATCCTGAGGCAAGTGGGCTGACCTTTTGCACTCCTTTGTCTGTCATTCAGAGGCCTGGAGGAAGCAGAGAAGGGGACGTTTCCTGGGACAAGGTAGCTCCCATTTGGCAGAGGGAAATTCCTACAGAAGTCACAACACAGAGCAGCCAGGGACCGGGAGCACCAGTGGGAAAGGCAGGCAGGACATGCACCAACGGCGACCTGCCACATCAGTTCATACACCGCAAGAGCCAGAAAGCCCAGAGAGACACAGAGCGCTACCTTCCCGGAAGATGTTCAGTCTGTCACAAAGCCACTCAGGTTATCCATACTCCCTGCCCTGTTGGGTAGCCTCAAGCACTCTTCTTTCTATGGGACAGTCTTTATTTACAAAAAAAAAAGAAGAAGAATTTTATTTATTTGACAGAGAGAAACACAGCCAGAGAGGGAACACAAGCAGGGGGACTGAGAGAGGGAGAAGCAGGTTTCCTGCAGAGCAGGAAGCCCAACACGGGGCTCGATCCCAGGACTCCAGGATCATGACCTGAGCCGAAGGCAGACACGCTTATCAGCTGAGCCACCCAGGTGCCCCTATGGATCATTCTTTAGAAAGCCAACCTGGAAGGGCACAACGAGTCCGTGTAACCTCTCTCTGAGCCCCGGTGACTGAAGGTGGATGTGAGATGTGGCTGAGGAGAAGTGTCTGTCTTTAAGAAGACATTCAGCACCGTGTTTCACAACTCGGAGTTGACTTCTGACATTTTTGGAAGACTCCAACACTCTCTAATCCCTAGAAGCATCCCCTCTCTAGGACCACCAGTCCTGTACCAAGACAGACCACATTCCATGAAATGCAGCCTCTGGACCCTGCAAAAGATAAGGGTGAACATGGCATTTTGCCACATAATCTTCTCACAGTCACATGGTGAGAAAGCAGCTCATTAATTTGAACACAAATATAGCCATTCATCTTGGTGCTTGCTGCCAAGAAACAAACAGGGTCACCCAGTGGGGTGGAAAGAGCACACAGACATCGCAGTGGTGCACACCCAGCCACCATGAGGAGGGCCATCTTGTACCCCGAAACCTCCACTCCCCAAAGCCTGATGGCTCACCGACACTGGCTGAGCACCACCATCCCCACCCCAAGAGAAGAGAAGAGAAGTCAATATCCCAAAAAGAAAAAGTCATGAGATATTGAAGAAACAAAGGCTGTTCCCAAGGTGACAAAGGTACCCATCCACACAGTGATGGGTCGTAGAAATCTCAGCTATCAGTGCCATCGGGCACTTTGATAACAAAGTCGTACATACAGAGGAGCCGCAGACCCAGCTGTATGGGCACATGTTCTGTCTGGATGATGAGAGTCCCTGGGCTCTGAGAGATGTGGCAGACAGAGATGTGGGAAGGACATTACAAAGGCAAAAACCAAATGAAAAGCTCAGGGAGCTACTGGAAATTATTTAATTATATTGTTTCCTCCTCTGGGGACTTGTGGCTCTTCCATCAGGACCCCGTGATTTCTGCAGTCTCCCTGAAGGAACGAAGTGCACACCGGAATGGAGAATGGGGGTATCCAGGAAAAAGCTGCCTAACCGATGACAACAGTATGCCCAGTGGACATCAAACTCCACAGGCTGAAACATGATACAGCACATGCGTGTGACTTGTTTGCTGCTTTTAGATTCTAGGAGATGAGCTAAGAAAATATTCCTTTTATTTGGAGAAAAAACAAGAGCCTATGAAAGGAATCTTCTCTCCCAAGAAGAATACCAGAATGGGAGGGGGCAGGGTGGGGGTGAGGGGACAGGACTCCCTTCTGTCAACAACAACAAATCCAAGTACAGCTCAGACTCAGAAAGCCGTGGGTGTCTGAGTTAGAAATGACTGAGAAACCACAGAATATAAGCTCTCATTTTTACAAGTGAGGTGGCTCAGGCTCATGGCAAAGCAGAGACCCAAGGTCTCGGGGTAGGTGTGTGCCATGGACAGCCCCAGAATGCAATCTGGAGAACGCTTCCCTAGGAAGAGCAGAGGGTCTAGGAAAAGACTCAAACCCTCTGTTGGAAGGAAATCCTTATCCTGTGGTATTTGTAACGTAGTGCTTCTGGTCTCTTGCCTTTAAATGCATGGACTTCGGAGCCTCAGACCTGAGTTCAAACACTGTCTTCTACAACTTACTGCCTTTGTGATGTTGGGAAAGTCATGTCACTTTGTACCTCCGTTTCCCCACCTGTATGAAAGGACTGATGACAATGCACGATCACAGTCTGAGGGCTTCGTATGAGGATTAAATGATGCCACTTGTATGAAGAGCTTGGCAAATTAAACTCTTTTAGATCTAAAGTAAATTCCCAAATAAATGGTAGGTGCTGACATTTGTGAATCAAAGTTATTTACAATTATCTGTAAAAAGATACTACCAGGTAAAGTTAGGAGTAACTTTAAGTAATGCCTTTTGCAAAACTGTAGCACAGTTATTGTTTGCCTTCCTGAACTTAGCCCCCTTCAAAAGACCTTCATTTCCTTTTGGTTCTACTAAAAGCTGCTTGTGTACCCCAAGGGTGTACTTGGAGCTCCCTCTGTCTACCAGCAACTGGTTCACGAGTGGTCACGTGAGCCAAGTCAATCCAATCAGGACGCATCTCAGGGACTGCCTGAAAAGCTGACGCAAAGACGTCTCTGCTTCCGGCTCCACGTGAATGAGGAAGTCCTGGGACCTGCCAGCAGCCAGCCTGGGCCCATCTATGAAGCCGCCCAAAATGAAGCGCAGAGAAATGGAAAGAAGCTGTGTCCTCGGGATATTACTGACTTCCTGGATCAGTCCTTACTTGAAGTTATATCTGCACTTTTCTTATTAACTGAGCCAACAGATTTTCCTCATGGTTTAAGTCAGTTGTTTTCTTTCTTTCCTTTCCTTTCCTTTTCCTTTCCTTTTTTCCTTATTTCTTCTCCTTTCTTTCCTTCTTTTTTTAATCACTTGCAATGCAAAGATCCATAATCATTACAGTGCTCTCAAATGTCAAACCCCATCTTGCCCTTTTCTAAATTGGAACTTTTCTGAGCACAGTTGGAAGTACTGTTTTCTTAAGAATAGGTGGCATGATGTCCTCTGATTTCTCGAAGAGCCCTGTCAGGACCTTGCTTCTGTGGTTTCTACCCCTGTATCAGAGACAAGCCCCGCTCTCTCTATGTGACAAGTACCTCACATAATTGAGGCTTTGATCTTCTGAAGCCCATGGCTTCCGCTGTGCTGCAGGGCCCAAGGATGAGGCTGTCACCAGGCACCAAGACAGACATCCCTTTGTAGGTCCTGCCCTGCAGCAGAGCGTGTGGGCGGTGATACTATGGAGCAGAGGCAGCTGCAAGTGAACTCAGCTCTTTGCTCCAACAGAAATCAAAGCTCTGTCTCCTCACTCCTCTTCCCTGGGAGCCCAGTTTTACACCACCGGGGACAAAAAGCCATATTACCGGCTTTACGCATTTTCCTCCATCTGTCTCCCCTTTCTGCTGTTTGGGCTGAATGCAAGCATACAACCAGGCAAAGGGTTGGACCAAGATGCACCCTTTCCTGTTCACTGGATAATGGATGGGTGTAGGAACTGAACAATTCCCCCAGAGGATTTTTAAAGATTCCACTTGGGTTTCCATGGTAATTTTACAGAGCTGGCACTCAATAAGTGTTTGTTAAATTGAATTTATTGAAGAGTAAAGTGAACCAGATATTCTTATACCTGGATTGCATTGCCATAGAAATTCTCTGGCCTGGCAAAGGGACAGTCTGCGAGTTGGAGGCAGGAAAATTCTACCCCCTGTGAGGTCAGGGCTCTTTGCTCTCAGGCATGAGGACTCAGCTCTGATCTACCTTTTACCTCCATCTGTACCAGGAAGGTGGCATTCTTTAAGAAACCAGGGTGGTGGGGCACCTGGGTGGCTCATTGGGTTAAGCCTCTGCCTTCGGCTCAGGTCATAATCTCAGGGTCCTGGGATTGAGCCCCACATAGGGCTCTGTGCTCAGCGGGGAGCCTGCATCCCCCCCCCTCTGCCTGCCTCTCTGCCTACCTGTGATCTATCTCTCTGCCAAATAAATAAATAAAATATTTTTAAAAAGAAACAAACAAACAAACAAACAAACAAACAAACCAGGATGGTTTAGGTAAAAAATAAACCTCAAGAGACACTCCCTTGTGGCCCATTCTGCCATATACCAGAAAGGTTTGCAAAGCGAGGATATTGGCTCTTCAGGGCAGGCTAAGCCCTTCCCTCGGATGTGCCCCCAAGGGCCCTCTATGGATCTGTCCAACTGGATGATCCTCAAGCTTTGTCTTTATTGTAAAACATTTTAGACCCAGATTAGAATTTAACAGGCAACATTGCTGAATAAGAACAAAAAAGCCACCAGCCCCAAAAGGGAATCAATAATATGCAAGTCGATGAGAAAACAAGCCTATGGAGGTCTTGGTGGGACAGGGAAAATGGTTACAGTTTTTAAGTTTTTAACTTATTTTACACTTGATCTTAGCCAAAAGGCTGAGAAGTGATTTTTAACTTATTTTTTAGTAATCTTTACACCCAACCTAGGGCTCAAACTCATGATCCTGAGATCAAGAGTTGCATGCTCTCCCAACTGAGCCATCCAGGCACCCCTGGTTACAATTTTTAGATCCACATACAGTATATATACAGATTAATGTTCCCTTCAGCAAGGACCAGAACAGATACAAGCTCCATCTTCCCTGAGTGGGCCCAGCCTGCTTTCTGGTTGCTTGCTAATAAGTCCTCTCCTCTGCTGAAACATAGAATTTTACACATCAACTTCAAGATGCCCTGCCCTTTTACCCCCCAGAATCCTCAGCCTCATCCACAAAAACTGTGCTCAGGACTAAAGCAGCTGGGCACATTGCACTACAAACCAACTCCCATTCCATTTGCTAAAACTGCCACTAGTCAGCTTTGTTAAAACTACCAGCTGTCATTTTGTCAATATGTACGGCCCATTTCTGAGGTCAGATCGATTCCAGAACAAAGTTTTGAGTGACAACATTATCCCTGGAGGGTTCCAGGAGTCTCTGCTTTCGCATCCCCCTCATGTTAATGACAAACAAGTTCCCCATGATGGATATACCTGCAATTAATATTGAAGGGACAGTTAATGATTCCAAGGCACCGCTATACAGGCCTCATATTTCAAATTTAAAACTCTCCTTTCCAAGTAGGATTAGTTTTCAAAGCCTAGAAATATATTAAGCAAAGCAAGTTTTTTTTGACGCCTCAAAAAAAAATAAAACAAAGAAAATTAATAGTAAGGACTCCACTCAGTTGAGACAACCCTATTATCCTTGAAACACTTGCAATGATGCTTTGGACTAAAGGCCTGTCTTTATCACTCCCTGTTTTAAAGGATTTGAGATCTACAAATCAGGAGTTCAGGAGCATACGACATGTGTATATCCTAAAGAAAGCTCATCAGTTAGCAAGCAGGCCCTAGACAAATGTGTGATTCTCACACCCTCTCACATACAGGCCATTGGAGGTGATCACAAATGAAAGTTCACAAACCTACATGGCTTCATCCTTCTTTCAAACAAACATATGTGCACAGTTATTCATATATTTCTTCTAAAGGAAAATTAGAAACTTACAAAGCAAAAAAAATTTTTTTTTTCATTTAGTTTCTGAATCATGAAATCAGTTAGGCTCCAAATCTGGGGAAATTGCATTCTAAATATAGTGCTTTCTTTTCCCCCAGGCAGAAAAAAAAAATAATTTCTGGCCCAAAAAGCCAGACAAACTGTGAGCAGTGATCAAATGTAACACCAATTCCAAGCTAAATGAACAAGAACAGTGGAGAGGGAACATTGGTATTGGAAAAAGACATTGACAGTATGCAAAGAGCTATTTTGTTTGCAACAAGAAAAAAGAGAGAAACTAAATAGACATTTAGGTGATGCAATGACCGAATGAGCCATAGAGGATAACAACGCTATGCTACCTAATCCAGCTATGAGAATACAAAGCACATGAAAAAAAAGCCCTTGCCCACCCGCCCCCACCCCCACCCCTCCCCTCCCGGGGCTGACAGCTGGAGGAAATGCTCCAATAAGTCCTCCTGGCCACCAGGGGTGCTGTGAGAAGGGAAGCTTCTCTTTGACTAAAATGCACACAGGGAGAAGCCATACATGAGCCATGTCCTGTTCTCCCTGTTGTTCATGTTGCCTAAGATGGGCCTTCTCCCACAGGTGTTCCCTGGGGACTGGGGTCTCCTGCCATCTGCGTGGGAGCAGAGAAAGCAAGACCTATAAGATTGAGGCACAGCAGTAGTCCAGTGCATTGAATCTGCCACCCTCATTATTCTATACAAACTTAACATTTCCTCTCCCCAACTTTCTCTAGCTAGCTTTGGCAGGCCCATGCAAGCTCAAGGACCAGCTCAGAGAACCCAAACCCAGTGATTCTACCTAGGAGGAGGCAGTTGCTAATTTAGCAGCCCTTTATTGCATCACCAATCCCTCCTAATCGCAATTCCCACAACACAAAGCAGCCACTGTTAGTAACAACCTCTCGTTTGTACAGAGACCTCTGGTTCTCCCAGAATCACGCTTTACAATAAATTGCCTCAATATGTCCACCCCAGTCAGATGTATGAGTCCAACACAAGGCTCTTTAGCTCTATTGCCACCAATTAAAAAAACAGGTTAAGAGAGAATGTAAACCAAGATAGATTATGTAACCAGGCTCTAATAAGATCTAGTGATTAGAGAATGAATCTAGGTTAATTTTCTTTTTGTTTTTATTAGCACCTAAAGAGCTGCTTGCAAACTTCCTTATGTCCTTGACTGCGTGTTTGCCCCACACCAACCCCTCCATCTTCTTCCTGGCCTCAGATCTTGCCTGGGTCCTGGGGTAAGTTGGGAGTGAGGCTGGTGCTGGACTGAAGCCAGAGGAGGACTTAGGTTACTTTGGTGGGTTATGGGTGGGGAGTCCCAAGGGCAGTTAAACGGCTGAGCTAGTCTGTTTTGAGGCCCTAAACCCTGCCTTCAACCAATGACTCCCTGCCCCTATGGAGTCTCTGGGAGAAAATTACACACACAAGATAAAAAGAAGTTTCTAAATTGCTAACTGGGGATTTGTCTGCCTTCCCTATGAGTTGCTCAGATTGGTAGACAGATGGACCAGATGGAAAGGCCCTTTGCTCTGGGCCAAAGACAGCAGAGTTAGCCAAGCACTTCTCCTTAACTACAGACAAACCCGACATCACAGCCCAGTCAGGCCTTCCGATGGTGGGGACAGCAGCACCAAGCCCAGCCCGCTCAGCCATGTGTGGCACAGACAGAAGGAGGCAGGGGGAGAGAGTTGAGACCAGAGGTAAGAGATTTACAAGAGCTTTTCTCCTGTAATACAGCTTGAGTAGCAAACTGAGAGTCCATGGTCAAGAGGAGACATAAGACTGTGGGAACCCACAGCCCTCTCAAAGTGCCAGGACCAGGCCTTGGGGCAGGAGGAGATAGGAGTCAGAGGTGGAGGAACCTCTAGGGGAGTGGGTCGGTTGTGGGTGGATAATGGGTCAGAGGAGCTCAGCACTCCCTGGCAGAGGCCATCAGCTGGGCTCCAGGCCCTTTAAGGGTGCAATGGGGATGGACTTCAGAGGACTTACACTGGGAACCAGAGGACAGGTAGAATGTTTGGGGTGGTGGGCAAACAAGAACCAGAGTGCATGGGCTTACACATAGCTACTCTTTCCTAGGGGGATTCACCAGGTGAGGACTTCTGGGTGACCAGGCCCTGCTCTGAGACCAGCCTAAGCGTTCCTAGCCAGGGCTACCACCAGCCTATTCTCTTATATGAATCAGAAAATGTGTCCTCCCTCCCCGAGGCAGATACAGCCCCAGGGGTTAGTATCACAGTGCAGACCAGATTTCAGCCCCCGTTTGCTCTCTCAGCTGCACACCTTTGAACAGTGCACAACCTGCTCAAGTGTCCAGCTGCTAAGTGAAAATCAAAGGGCAGAGGTCTATCTACATGATGCCAATGCCTAATAACATGTTCACATCTTGCCCTTTCCGAACTCCCCACCCCCTATCCCATGTGGACAGGATAAAGCAGAGATCACTGGCCTTTTTAACTGATGAGGGGACATGACTGGGAGCCAGGCTTGCAGGGCGTGTATGACAGTCCAGCATCCTTCCCTCCCACAGTCCCTGCCACCCTTCTTTGCTCGGTTATAAGGTTGAAGTAACAAAAATGAAAACATCACTAAATCACTTATTGCCCTGAGTCTTAGAAATGACTTAAATGGAGTTTAGGGTAGAAATACTTAAGGCTGGTATTATAACAGCTCAGGAGACCTGGTGAAAATCTCTTAACAAAGGCTATTTAATCTACCACCTTCTTCTTAAGTTACACGTGTGCTATGGAGGGAAATAGGTCAACATAATCCTACTCTCTCTGGGAGTTCCCAAACCAGATCTGTAGGGATTCTCCCCACCCTACGATGAGCTGACCAAGATTACTGGGAATGTGGGATGTGGGGAAAGAATTATATTCTGACCCAAGAAGCATGTTGAAGCCAAGTGAGTTTTTCACAAAGCGATGCCAGGAGGGCACAGTACTGTGAAGACACAGGACCCAGAGGGAGCCTGAGAAATCCTCTTTTCTGGTAGGTGCCTGACCTACTAATTACCTTTAAAAAAAATCAGGGCAGATGCTTACTCCACCAATTAATTATTCAGAAAAGCTCAAAGCAGTGGGGAATTGAAGCAAAATGTTGGAGAAGCTTTTTGGAGAATCACTGCCCACTCCCTGGGCCCATTTCTCACTGCTTTTGTCTCTGAGGACATCTGCCAGGTCAGGAGGTAAAAAGGAGATTTCCTGACTCTAGGCTTCCCTTCCTCCCATCACAGCCCAGGCCTCTGATGCAGAACCCCAGAAGGACAGGCAGGGGTCAGCATGAGCAGGACTGTCACAGGCAGGCGAGCGTGGCTACACCTCTCTGGATTACAGGGCTGGCCATGGCTCATGGGAAGAGAGAAACATGAAGGAAAACAAGTCTCTAGAATGGAAGCAAGACCCTCACCCCCAGACAACTCAGAGGAGCCTGGCCACCTCTCTCTCCCAGACTCCTATCATGTCAATTGGCCTTTGGGATTCTTCTGTTAAAACACTCCCCACCCCAAGGTGCTGGACCAATCCCCAGCACAAAAGTGTGCTTCAATAATGACAGTCTTGTTAGTCTTCGACTCTGGGATCCCTCCCTCCTCAGCCACAGAGCTGAAGCAGGAGGCATATTGTCCCTCTGTGTGCATACACAACCATGACAAACTCATCTCAGCCAAGGCAAAAGACAACAACTCTGAGACTCATCCACAGTCCTCTCCCTACCCAGAGAGCTGCCCCCTCCACCAGGTCCCCAACTGACCACTGTTCGCTTTCACAGTAGAAAACGGTCTGGATATTTTCACTGTCGTTGCCCCTCCAACTTCCCCTCTTACCAAGGCCCTTCCCATCCTTTACTACCTTATAGACACCTCACCTCTACATGAAAATTCTCTGACCCAACTCCCCTCACCCCCCATCCCAGCCCTCGGGGATCTCCTTCCCTTGGTGATCTTACCTACCACTCATGCCTGGCCCAGAGGCCCTCATCCAAGAGTTCTTTCCTCCAGTCCGAGAAGACCCCAAGAACAGGACTCAGACTCTTGCTTTTCACTAAGACATCCATAGGCCCTTCAGGCCAAGAATAACACACTGTCTGGAAGAATCCATCTTGCAGAAGGCAGTGCATGTTCATCAGTGTCAATACACAGTGTATTTTAAAACCATTTGTCATTCTAGTGGCCTGGTTATCAACTTGCCGTCTTGTAAATCTATTCCTCTGGGAGTAAGAAGTGATTCTTTTTGTTATCGAAGGAAATTGTGAAATACTAGTGTTCAATGGAACAGTTGTCAAATCTGGCTTTGGAGTGCCCTATATAGTAGAAATTAAATGTTTTCTTCATCTAGCCATATTGAACAGCTGAGATGGCCATGGCTGGTCATTAGAGAGACAGATGCTCCCGTGTTCTGTGAGGCAGCTGCAGAGAGAGGCACAGGCTCAGGAGGCAGATGGAGGGGGAGGATGCGAGGATAATCATAAACAAACCGGAATTATTGACTGTCTGAGACGTGTCGGGCAAAATACACTGTACCTAGAATAAATAGTCCTTTTACAAAATGCTTTTGGAAGATGCAACAGCAATTTCTTCTTTCTCCACCCAGAGCTATCCGCGAGAGGAACGCAGACCGACTGTTCCCGCTGAAAGCTGTTCGGATCATGGGTGGGTTTTGGAATCTTTGTCTCACAAAGTCTAGGGGGTCAGTTGCTAATGGAGTCAAACAAAGGGAGACTCGCTGGCAGGTCAGGGATGTCGTACTTTCTCTGCGTCTCTGCTGCTAATGGAGACTGGGGTCTCTGGGGTGGCCCAGGCTGCCGGAAGGCAGGCAGTCGGCGGGCACACTCCTGAGAGAGCTGGCCACCTGAGACACTAAGGAAAGGACCACGTTGTTCCCAGAAAGGACAACAAAGAAGCCAGACAGACCAGCAAAGAGGGCCTGGGGTTGCCTTTGTCAGGCCGGCTAAAAACATTCTGTTAGAACAGGGTTCTTGAGTGAGGCCTCATTTGGGGTGGAATATTAGAAACAGAAGGAGTATCTTCAGAGAGAAAACCCATCACCTTATGCTTAATTTAGCATCAATGTGCCCCTAGCCAGACTCCTAGAGAGCAGAGAAGGGCAGCAAAAGCAAGGATCCTCTGGCTGAGCACCCCCCCCAAGTTTTCTAAGAAACCTTCCAACTACATCCCCCCACCTCCTAGCATTAGTGGAGAATATCTGAGATGTAGAGTTTTGAAAACCTTCTTCCCTTGCATACGTAATGTGACCAGTTGTCATAGCTCTGGGGTGACAGGGAAAGATGGAGTTGAGGGTCGGGCTGCCAGCACACATCCCCCAGAATTCCACATACAGAAAAGCCACCCCAGCCTGCCAGCAGCCAGTCAGCTTCCTCTCCATCTAATTAGGTCAAGTGCACAGTCTTTTCCTCATGCTCTGAGCCCCACACTTCCTTTCTTTGTGTGAATGTGGGCTTTTGAGAAAGAGAGGAAAAAATAAGACTTCCTTCTCATTCACACACTATTATGATTCTAACGATGGTGGTCCTTATGAAATAGGAAAACTGCAACACAATGAACCAGCATTCCTCATATAATCAAAAAAAGTACATAGTACAAAGACGCAAAGAAAAAGGCCTCTAAGTCCCTGCGTGCATTACTGACAATGAAGATGGGATACACAATTTATGTACAACCTTGGGGCCCAGACTGACGTGGCAGCCTTCTCTCCTGCTCCCTGCTCAGTCCCCCACAGATGGGGGACATGGTCTGGAGGTCTCATGCAGCTCCTTCTAGTGAGGAAACCACACCATGCCAAGAGCCCCAAGGACCTGGGAGGGCCATGTGGCAACAGACAGACATCATCACTAACGATTAGCCAAGGAGGGGGTGGAGAGCCTGGTAGTGGGTACTGAGGGCACCTATTGCATGGAGCACTGGGTGTGGGGCATGGGCAATGAATCTTGGAACACTGAAAAAATAAAATAAATTTAAAGTAAAAAATAAAATTAAAAAAAAATGATTAGTCAAAGTTTTAAGAGTCCCCATCACTGGGGCAATTTCTCCCATCTTCCCTGACATAAAGGAAATTGGGATCCAGGAATCCCCAGTTTCAAGCTACTCATACTGCATGTCTCCCTGCATCACACTGGCCACAAGATTCAAAGATATGGTGCCGGGGACCAACCTCAGCAGAGATGTGGGTCCCGAACCGAGGGATGTCTGGCAGGCGAAAATAATGACATGGACACGGAGGTTTGATGCAAGCTGACAGACCCGAGGTCAGTCAGGAGAGACCTGTGAAGTAGGCTCTGGCACCGGCTCTGGCATCGGCTCTAGCTCTGGCCCTGGCTCTGGCTCTAGTTTTGCAGGTTCTCTCTTAGCAGGCTCTGTGGCTCTCAGGCTCTTAGGCTCTTAGGCTCTCTGGCTCTTAGGCTCTCAGGCATTGTCTCTGCTTTTGTCTTTATTTTTGCTTCTGTCTCTGTCTTTGCTTTTGTTTTTGTCTCTTTACTGTTTCTGTCTCTCTACTGTTTCTGTCTCTCTACTGTTTCTGTCTCTTTACTGTTTCTGTGTCTCTACTGTTTCTGTGTCTCTACTGTTTCTGCTTCTCTACTGTTTCTCTACTGTTTCTCTACTGTTTTCTCTACTGTTTCTCTACTGTTTTCTCTACTGTTTCTCTATTGTTTCTGTCTCTGCTTTTTCTGTCTCTCTTGACTGATAAGGGTCCCAGTTTTTTATTATTCCAAGGCAAGAGGAGGTTGGGGGATGCAGTTAGGTTAAAGTCTAAGAAAGTGAATTTTGATTACACAGTGTCCTTGTTAGAGAAACATAGTGCTTTGATCAGTGAAACATGTTTTTGCAGGTGCACCTATCT
>PITA01014225.1:0-54386 GCA_004023965.1 Spilogale gracilis | reverse complement strand
GAAGGACATATTGCCCCAGCCCACAGGGTACATGGCTTTCCGGATTCTAGGGGGGGGGGGGGGAAGCCGGGAGGGGCTTTCATTCACATTCACAGGTACCTCCACCAAAGTTTTCCAGTGGCTTGGGCATGCGGGAGGGGCGGATCACGCACCGTCCCCCACACCCCATGTCCTCTGAGGCTTTAATCCTTTGCCAGGCCTACTTGCTGTGGCAGGACCTTTTTAGCCCGCGGTTCCATCTCCTACAGCGTGAACTCCACGAGACCCTTGCAGATCATCAGACACATCTGACTCTCAACAGTGGCCAGGGTCGAATACTGCTTCCAGGACTCCCTTGGTCCCTCTGTAGACCAGGGGACACACACAGTGACACACACACGAAGAGGTATTTGGCCCAGCTTCGGTCACCAGAACTAACCAATCCCAAGGCCCAACCAAGACATCTGATTACATGAATATTCAATTAAATATTGAATAAATTACATGAAAATTCAATTAAAATTGAATCAAGTGGATTTATGAAAGGAGAGGTAACACGAGCTGCTTTTATAAGAGGAATTATTAACTAATGTACTTCTCTGCAAGTGTAATTGCAGTGTCTAAAACATTTAATTGCTGTAAAGGGGCACAGATAGAATGGCGCTAGACTCGTACCTGTTGTGTCATCGAATAACTATTACTGCCCCCAGGCAAGTTATGAATTCAGGGCACCTTTTCCTTGACCCTGAGCTCACTTTAGGTCGGTGCAGCAACCCACAGGGCAGCTTGGGAGAAATGAGGATTCCTCCCAAGGAAAAAGTGTAATGTGACTTAGCCCACTCCTAGGCCTCCTTGTTAGGGGCTGAAGTTTCACAGTAGAAACAGGCACACTCTCCTCTAGCTACTTGGGTCTCCTCTGTCCTCCAGCTTTTTGTCCTTTGAGCAGTAAAACAGCAACGGCCAATGTTAAGGTTTGAGACCTGGGAGGGGCACAGGCAGCTCGCGGACAAGGAGGACATTCTTCCTGGCCTGGCCTTTCGGCCTTGAATCAAAGACACAAAAGGAGCTCTGGTGCCTTGGCAGAATTAGGAATTGCATTCAGGAATTGAGGGCTCCTGCTTGGGTTAGTCATGGGAAGCCCTGCGCTTTCCCAATGTGCCCTCTGTGCATATCTCTGCTTTGAGACTGTAGTGGATCCCAGGCTAATCCTTCATCGCAACACAACCAGCTGTAGCTTCAGAATTTTCCCAAGACAAAGATAATCTTAAAGGCAATTTTGTAAGTAAATGGTGTATAAAATAGTCACAGGGTAGTGAATGAGAAAGAGCTGGAGCTTTGGAGGCAAATGGGGGGTTCAAATCCCAGCACATACACTCGTGAGCTAGACTACAGAACAGGTTCTAGAATCAGGAATAAGAACCAAGGATCTGCTCTTCCAATTTCTCGTCCATTAGATGAGGATGATGGTTTCTATCTCATGTGGTTGTTGTAAAGGTCAAAATGAGGTAAGGTGTATAGATTCTTAGCAGAGCACCGGGCACAGGGTAAGCACTCAATATATGGTTGCGTTATTATACGAGCTTAGTGAAAAATGATTTAGTATTTGTGTCATTTCTCGTTCTCATCTCTGTGAGTAAATACGGCCAACCTGACATGGAGAACAAAGGCAAAAGAAATGTACATAAAATCAAATATTACACCTGCATCCCCTGGACAAATACTTGAGACAGGCAGAGTCGGACATTCCTCCGGGAACTCCCAGCTGTCTGAATGTTAATGTCTTGCTAGAGAGAAAAAAAAAAAAAAACAACCTAACTTGACCCCAGCCAGGTTTCCAGGATCCTGTAAGTCTTCTTTAGCATATGAAAATCCTTTCGGAAACTTCCTTTGTCTCTACCCCTTTCCCCAACTTAGAAGTATATTAATCAATGGCTTCTCATGACCCCAGCTCTTTCTGCCCAGGTTCCCATCCCTGTGCTTCAGTAAAACCGCCATTTTTGCACTGAAAATATCCCAAGAGTTCTTTCTTGAGCGGCCACTCCTGGATCCCACACATCTCAATGTTGGACGCCCTATTGAAATCATCATTTGGAGAGGGGACACCTGGGTGGCTCAGTCAAATAAGCCTCTGCTTTCTGCTCAGCTGATGATCCCAGGGTCCTGGGAGCCCCGCGCGGCTGGTTCCCTGCTCAGCAGGGAGCCTGCTTCTCTCTCTCCCTGTGCCTGTTGTTCCCCCCTGCTGGTGCTCTCTGTCAAATGAATAAGTAAAATCTTCAAAAAAAAAAAAAAAAGAAAGAAAGAAATCATCATTTGGAGGGATTTACAAAATATTCTTGCCTGGATCATACCAGCTCAGCATCTGATGTAAGCAGTCTGGTCTATGCCTTCAGGTGCTGGCTTGCCAAGTGCCGTAATGGGTAGCCCAGGTTAAGAACCACTGCACCAGAGCAAACTCCCTAAAATCCTCCTCCAAATTTCCCCTTAAACACCCTGTGCTTCCTGTTATCATCCCTCAATGCGCCATGTCTTCTCTCTCGCCTGTTTTCTCCCAGCTCTTCAGTTAAAGTCACTCTAGCTGATTTCCCTGAGTTCTCCTTCACAGGCAAACTCATGGATGCTTTTGCTTTTTATGTTTCAAAAACCTGGCCATATCTCCATCCTGCCGCGGGTTATGGCTGTCGGCTTACTTGTTTGGTTTCTCAGCCAGAGCAGGGACCGTGTCCCGTCCTCTGTAGCATGGTGCATAGTGCATAGCAGGAAAGCAATAAACGTTTAATAGACGTTTGCTAAAGCACAGTCCTTTATGCAGCTGCTTTACTGTGGATGAGATGCCAGATGGAGAAGGCGCCACGTGGGGAAGGGAGCACTGGACCTGGAGCCGAAGGGCAGGGCTGTTGCCGGGGACCGGCCGCCTCGAGACTGCACTTTTCTGTGGGGTCTTGGCGTTTGCTTCTGACAACCCTCCAGGGTGGATATTATCGCCTCATTTTCAAGCTAAAATGATGGAATGTTAAATAATTTCTCCAACTTCCTCCAAATCTCTTTCATTCAGTCTCCCTGTCACTTGTCACTTCCCCCTTAAGAATGATCTTGTGGCTCTTGGGACTAATGTGTAGGGGTTCTCCACCTTCCCCGCAGTTTCTCAGTCTCCTTTCGCAGCATTCTCTTACTCAGGCTTGTCACGTGTACTCTTTCTGGAGAGTTCCAGAAGCTGTGCTTTCTTCCTCCCTCAGATGACCTTCGAGGTGTGTTTACAGCTCAGACAGTCCTCTGTCCAGGCCCCAGACTGCACATCCAACTGTCTACTCGGTGTCTCCACTTGAATGTTTTAGAAGCACATCAGAAGTCAACATTTCCATCATCTTCTCTCTTCAGCGTTCCCTACCTCTATTACTGCCCTATTGCTTGGCCAGATGCTGGAACAGATCCTTGATATACCTTCTCCACTAAGCAGCTACAAGACGGGATGAACTTACTCCTTAATATTCTTGTCCGGACTAGTTGCATCTTGTTTGCCAACACGATTTACCCCCTCAATCTTCTGCACAAGGGATGAGCGTTGTTGCTGAAATGCAAGTCATTTTTTGGCCCTAAAATCCTTTTCTAGTGGGTGGGGAAAAAATTCCACTTTTGCTAGTGGCTGGGAAAAAAAAAAACAACTCACTAGCAGATGTTGGAATTCCTCTTAGAGCAGAAATTGTCTTGGTTTAGAAAAATACTTGGAAGTTTCAGATAGCAGGTGAGAACCTGGGGGCAGGAATTTCAGGAGTCAGAAGACGAGAGAAAGGTGTATATTCATCATGATTGGCTTTCCCTCCAGCAAAGAGGCAAAGATTTGTGATGGATTGTTTACTATCCTCTTCTTGCCTCAGCTTCTGATACATTGATTAACAAAGCAGAAGAACTTTGTGAACACAAAGGCAATCAGGACTGCTTCTACAATATGCTCTGTCAAGCCTTAACTACAAATCTTAATGTAGTCCTGACATCTTCAGGACCCAAGAGCCCTTGCCCCTAATTGGCCTGTGCAGAAATAAACCTGAGCCAACTGTCCTGAGGATACTGCAGTAAAACAAGATTGAAGAGGGAGAGAAATTGCCGAGGCTTAGCTGAGCCCCGTGTGCCAAGACTGATGACTGCTCCTCCCTCCTTAGTAGTTTCAGTTAGAAATAGAGCAAGAATATGGTTCAACAATATTCAAAAGCATTTTCTGGAACGAAAATTTGGGGCCAGGTTCTATGTTAGGACTTGGGGATATCAAAACACCTATGGTGGGGCCTCCCTGCTATCCTCCGTGACCCACATGCAGATAGAGAAACTAGAAATAACATCATTAAGTCCATGAGAAACACCACATCTTTAAAGTTGAGCAATTATTATATCATTTGGAAGAATGGCAGAGCCTTTAAAGACAATACCTATTCTGTCCCCAGCCAACTGCTCACGAAGGAGACAGATGAGCGGGTTTACCCAGGCCAGGTACATCAGCAACGTGGGTGAGCGCTTCCTCTGCTCAAAGCACCTGCCCATCCCGACGTCAAGGAGTGCTGTCTTGGTCTGGGACATGGGCATTTTCAGTAAAACCACAGTTTTCTGAGGCCATGCCATGTGAAAATTTCTGCTAAGGATACAAAGATTCATAGCACTCTGCACTTGTCCTCAAGGGCTTACAGTTTGTGTGAGAGACAGAGAGAGACAGAGAGAGAAACAGAGAGAGAGAGAGACAGAGAGACAGAGAGAGACACAGAGAGACAGAGAGAGACAGAGAGAGAGAGACAGAGAGACAGAGAGAGAGAGACAGAGAGAGAGAGAGAGAGAGTGTGTGTGTGTGTGTGTGTGTGTGTGATCAGGGACAGAAACTCACCAGGAGAGCTACCACAGACTGGGTGCCTCCTGTATTCCAGGCACTACTCAAAAGTCTTTCTAACCTCCTCTGATTCTTCCCACAACCATGTAAGGTAGGTGTTAGTTTTGCTTCATGCTTAAGTGACTCTCCCAGGGTTACAAAGCTATTAAGAAAAGGATCACAAGAGAATTTCAAAACAAAATGATATGGGGCCCACAGGAGGAAATATCGTATTTGAATAAGAAGGTATCAAAAGCCTCATCGTGCACCGTGTCTTGCAGGACCTTGACGTCCAGGCGGAATCTTGAAAGGCCCAGATCATGGGGCCGGGAAGCATTCTCGGTAGAGAGAAGGACATGAACAGAAGCCCCCAGGGTGTTCATGGAATAGCTAAGTGCGTTTGGGTTGGAGTTTTGGGATGTATAGAGAGATAAGACTGGAAAGGACTTTTTTGAGGAGGCCATTTTTTTTTTAGGAGTCTCTGTAATGTCGAGTTAATGGCTGAGAAGGAGGATTTGTGTTGTGCTCACAGCTGTGTTTCAGGAGGATGACTGTCAGGATTAATACTGGAGAACAGAGCGCAGGAGGCAGTGAGACCCATTAGGGCCACGCAAAGTCCAGGAAGGGCGATAAGATCTCAACTAGGGCAGCAGCATTGTGAGCAAACAACACTGTACCCTTTAAGATGCACATCCTGTGGGTTATTCTGTTTCAGGATTCTTAAGGAAAAAGTTGTGCCTATTGTCACCAAGGAAACCCATACTATAAATACTTGGATTGAAAATATGGTCCCACTAAGTAACTAAAAATTATATTGTAATCTTTCCTAGCAGTTCCAGCAGCTATGTGCTGGTGCTTAAGTCAATGCATGCTCATGCTTGGGAGGTGGAGGGGGCAGAACTGTAGACGAGAGAAGGGGACAAGAGTCAAAGTTGGGTCAAATTGCCACCCAAGCCTAAGCAGAGAATAGTGTGGTAGAGAGGTTAGGTGCACACGTAGGGAGCCAGAGGGAAGAGTTCAGGAGCTAGCTCTGGTCCTAGCTGGCTGAGTGACTATGGAAAGATGAATCGGTCTTCGTTCCTCTCTTGAAATGGGATTAATAATGCCACCGCCTCAATATTTATTTAATATAACATTGCCTACTCAATTTCCACCTCTCCCACAAGACCCATTTCTTTGCTCATATAACTACGTGATAACGGAGACACACTGATCATTGATTTTGTCATTATCATATATGACTATTATTTTAATATTACTAAGATGATAACATCAAAAGCCCCAGGAAGGATAAGGACTACTTGTATAAACTAGCTTTATAAAAGGCTAAATATAGTTCCCATTCATTAAACTGTGGTTTTAAAATAGTGTTTGGTGATGACATTTAAAACACAAGGATTGGGAGCTCAGGGCAGAACACAAACTTACTTCCCGGGAGCAAATGTCTACCAGTGAAAGAAGGGGTTAGAACCACTGATCACAGACTGTCTAGAAAGTGCTTAGGGATATGGATTACCAGATGAAGAAAATAGGGGTGGTGGAGGGGAGGTTGTTGGAAGGCAGGGGGGTAAGGGACTGCCACTCATTTCAATAAGGATGAAGGATGAACACACTGCTGGTAGAGAGCACAGTGCCATGTGCAGTGAACCCGCGGTGATTTACCTTCAGAGGATGGAGAGAAGTGGTCTAGAGAATGTGGCAAGGCCGATGGTGGACACAAAATGCATTTAAATCAAAGGAGAGAAGGAAAGAAAAAATGAGTTAGGATCTTTAGCTCCCTTATGCAGAAGAGTTGCTTACTGATGAAGAACCAAGAGGGACATTTACAAAACTTACAAATTTTTGCAAACCAAAACACAACACAACAACAACAACAACAACACCCCCAAACCTCTGGCTTGTTATCAACAGAGGTTAAAAAAAAATACGTGTGGGATTGGAGGGCAAGGAAAGAGATCCTGTACTCTTCTCAGCCTAAAAGTAAACATATTTTACTTGGGCTCATGTGGGCTGAATGTTTTCCCACCTTGGGATTGACCTAAAGCTTTTATTTTATTTTTTTAAATATATTTTTTTAAAGATTTTATTTAGTTGACAGAGAGAGACACAGCCAGAGAGGGAACACAAGCAGGGGGAGTGAGAGAGGGAGAAGCAGACTTCCCGCAGAGCAGGAAGCCCGATGTGGGACTCGATCCCCGGTCTTCAGGATCATGACCTGAGCCGAAGGCAGTCGCTTAACCAACTGAGCCACCCAGGCGCCTCTGACCTAAAGCTTTTAATTCCTTCTTAGGGCTTCAGTATTTCCAGATGCCTTTGTGAGACGCCCTGCCAGGGCTTCTACAGGACTCACAGAGATGAGGAGGGGGCGCCAGACAGTGCAGCTGACTAGTAATTGTGTGCTCCCCCTTCCAGAACTCTGCAGCCCCCGGCTCTGCTTCCCTTTCTATGCTGAGCCCCTAATCCTCAGGGGCCCCTGATGATCAGCTCTGTTGGAAGTTCATCTACGTCCTACACAGAATGACGCAGGTAGAAAAAGACGGTCATTCTCGAAAGCTGAAGCGGGTCAGAAAAAGGGTCCATGGAGAGGGGAGAAATGCCTTTTAGCCGTATGGCCTGTGTTACAATGGACCTGGCACGAGGTCATGAAAGGACATGCACACACATACCATGTTATATTGTCAAGGAGCTGCTCCAAGTGACCATACATAGAGAATGCACGTGGTGGCGAGCTGCGGGGAAGTCTGAAAGGACCTCCTCTATAAGGAGAATGGGAGCTTCTTTCCAGCTAAGCTTATTTTTGGATCTGCAGGTGCCAAGAGCAGGTTTCAAGACTTTGAGATTGGCAGTGTTGTCATGTTTTGAACACTTAACCCTTTCAGATGCCATTCCGGGAACAACTTGATGAAAGCGTTCTGTCAACTTGATTACTCAAACAGGCCCATTTCTCAAGCTGTCCCGAGGAGAAGGGCTGATCCTGGAAACCAGATTCAAGTCAGCCCGTCTAACCCCACCACGACCTTTCTGCCCCAGCATAGGTTAGTGCTTCTCCTTCACAGAGAAACAAGAGTTTCTCCGTTCCTGTTTCCTTGTGTGCCACCCTATCAGGTCTGCCACATTTATCCAAGTGGTTTCCTCTTCCCACCCCTTTGCTCTTATGCCAAGTCAGTGGTATTCAGCTTCTGTTCCAAAGGTTCACTTCTCCCAGGTGCTGATGACCCCTTCACCTCTCCAAGTATCCCCTCACCTCCGTTGTTTATATCTGCACCTGTACGTTCTTTACCTCTAGCTCTTACCCCTCAATCTACGGTCACAAGCAAGATTCCAACTTACCGAAACAATGAAACCCCCCTGCACCCTGGGTCTTGCTTTAGTTGCTTTTCTATCATGCTCTTATCTTTGATAGCCATGCTGTTCAAGAGAGAAATGTATGCATCTGTTCTTTACACATTTAGTCATCCGTCAGCCTTTAATTAGAGGGCCTCCCACCTCCCAGGAATTGGGCAAAGTGCAGGGGCTATGAACAAGACAGTCCTTACCTTCAAGGAGTTCACAGTCTGGCGAAGGAGACCAGTAAATAAACAACCACACACACACAGCGAGGTAAGTGCAATGCCTCTGGGAGTACATAATACCTTCTGGTTCATCCTTTGAGACACAGCAGAAAAGTTCCTTCCTCTATGGAAGTTTTCTACGGGATTCTTCTTTCCCATCTTTGCATTCCCATACCATCTGGTGTGTGCTATCACAATGTCACTTATCACATTTTATTGTGATTATCTCTACCCAGCTTACTCCTCTCCTTAGTTGTAAGTTTTCTAGGAGCAGGAATTGTGCCCAATTCACCCTAGGACCTTTATCCCAAAGCCAGGATTTAGGAGGAGCAAACTCCTAGTAAGTGATCATTGAATGAGACAGAGTAGATATTAGGAAGAACTCAATATCTTGGGGTGGCTCAGTGGGTTAAAGCCTCTGCTTTCGGCTCAGGTCATGATCTCAGGGTCCTGGGATCGAGGCCCACATCGGGCTCTCTGCTCAGCGGGGAGCCTGCTTCCTCCTCTCTGCCCGCCTCTCTGCCTGCTTGTGATCTCTCTCTTTGTCAAATAAATAAAATCTTAAAAAAAAAAGAACACAATATCTTTGGGGGCCAACTCTGATGCCATGATAAGATCTGAGTCCGAAGGGCCTTCTGGAAGAAGGCAGAGCCATGGGAAGAAAGCACCAGCACCACCCACCTGCACATTGAATCCCTTCTCTCCCCCGGCAACCTCAGATTGTTCTAGCTACCACTTTCCTGTTCAAGCCTGGAGAGAGGGTTGAGTTTTGGTTCTTATCATGGAAGCGTTTCCCTTTCAGAACTGGAGGAGTCTGACTGGTTGTGCATGAAAACCGTGCTTTCTGCTTTCTGCCATGATGCAGCCGAACTCCCACAGTCATGGGAGGAGGAAGTTTTAGACCTCCCAGTCTGAACATGAGGAAAATCAGGAAGGATGTGAGTACTTGACTTAGGACAGCACTCAAGGAAATTCTCTGGGGCCCCTACCTTTCAGTCTTGGACAAGATGTTGGACAGAATTTATCTGAACCTTGTTTTGGGGAGCAGGTAAGATTACCCTTATTTTACTGAAGATATAGCCGGACCCAAGGTGAAGGGGTTACGTGATTTGCCCAACAGCTAGTAAAAACTTATACCTTCTGACTTCTGAAGCAAGTCTCTTTTCTCACACTCTCTAAAGCTACTTGAACTGTTAAGTGAAAAGACCAGCCTGAATTTTTTTCTGGGGTGTGTGAGTCAACTTCCCAAGTATTTCTCATTGATGTAAATGCCTTTCTTCTTTTGGGCTCCGCATTTATCAGAAGTCATCTTAGACACAGACATAGCAGGTGGTTATGGTTAAGGGAAGGGGGATATGAGACCCCCCAGGGGTAGGGCAACTTCCTGCCGCCCCACCCCCTTCCAGAGGAGGGTATTGCATGAGACAGTGCTGTGGACTCCTATGACATTGTTTTCCGAAAGTTCGATAGCTTGTAAGTTTGTTAAATATTCACTAATTCTATGTATTTCTTTTTGCTAGCTATCTATGGCAAACTCATTAGGAGCTTATTAGCCCGGACTGTTGGAGCTGAGCTAAATCTACATAAGGAAAATGAGTGTGTGGAGCTTAAATCAATGCCGGAAGTATCCTTGTCCAGGCTAAGGAGAACTTGATAAATGCCACAGCCCAACTGGCACGTGATGGCAATCAGAAGCTGTCAAACCATTACTGGATTTAATAATTCAGTCCAAAAAGGGCACACGTTAGTCAGTTAAGGATGGCATGTGCAGAGGGAGGATGTAGGAGTCAACGAGTAATCTCATTAGGAATCCAATAAATTTGCCAGATTTTGAAGAGGAAGCAAAGTGGTGTTGAAGTCATGATGTCAGGGTAACTGTGCATATGCCAAAGGAGTCCTGCTGACTATTAAAGAAGGAGATTCATTACTGTTAACTTCTCTATGACGGTGGATTCCTTATTTGTAGGAGAGGAGCGATGAGTTTGGATTCACAGAGAAAGGTGTGAAGAATGCTTTCCACTCGCCAAGCTCTTAATTTGTTTCTTACATTGTCCATCTTATTTGATTATTGCAATCCTAGGAGATAGTACAGCATTTCAGTCTAAGGTGGCTCAGTGTGTCCCGGGGGGCAGGGCAATGAATGGGCTTCTAGGTGACTGGGCAATCTTTGAAGACCACTTCCAGGCTTCAGTTTTGATGCTATAACTTTAGATCCAAGAATAATGGAATGAGAGAACTTTGTCTCTGGCTCAGACTTCACATGGTTTAATAAGGAGAAGCTCATAGTCCTAGACCACCACCTTTATATAAACACCTTCCATTTTACCTGCTGGGATCATTCCTTCTCTTTAGCCTGATTGGGGGCTTTGCAGAACCTCAAAGGCAGAACTTGCGAGGCTAAAGCATTTTTAAAAACATATTTTTAAGTTTACATATAGTATAACTGGTGTGTGTGTGTGTGTGTGTGTGTGTGTGTGTGTATGGGGGGTCTTTCAGATTTGCTTACCAGATTGCAGAATTTCCCTATCATTCTGCAGATCAATAGACTCCCGAATGCAACCTACCAGGTAAAATAACTACTAGAGGAAAAACTTCACATGTGTGGTGAGGAATGTCACTGAAGCCCAGAGCGACAGGAGGTGCTGGGTAATAAGAACACATGATAGATATCGTGTGTGTGTGTGTGTGTGTGTGTGTGTGTGTACACATTCTCCTAAACAAGAGAAGGAACAGTGTGTTGCAAGATGTATTTGCTGAGATGTATTGACTGTTAGATACATACATTCTTCAGAATGTTTCCTTCCATTTCCTTCCTCCGTTTCCTCAAGTGCTGATGATTCCTAAATATGGAAGTTCCTACCTCCAACCTTAGCCTGTCTTCTAACTTTACGGTGTGTGTCCATCTGTCTTGCCTCTCAGTTTATGGTCTTCCACATAAGTCACATTTCACAACACAACACTGAGCCTCTGATTTGGAACTCTCCTACTCTGCCAAGAAATTTCAGACTTTCTCTGAAGCCTTCCCTGTTTGGATTAATAGCAATTTTATTTATTCACTTGCTTAGGCCAAAACTTTTAGCATCATACTTGACTTCTCCTTCTCTCCTGTCTCCCATCTGATCTGTCAGCAAATCCTGCAGACCTGATCTTCAAAATACATTTGGAATCTTTTTTAAAAAATCCATAAATGTGCAAAGATTATTTCAATAGCTACAGGAAATGCATTTAATAATATTTATCATAAATTTTGCCTTTAAAAATCTCTGATTAAATTAAGAATAAAAATGACTTTCTTTAACTGAATAAAGGTATAAAAATCATAAACCTAAACTGAGAAATATTAGAAGCATTGCCTTTAAAATCAGGAACAAGAGTGACTATTATCACCACTTCTATTCAACATTATACTGAGGCCCTCCACAATGCCGTAAGGGAAAAAAAAAGGAATACTAGCATACTGTTTTGCCCTTTTTCTTTTTTTAAAAGATTTTATTTTTATATTTGACAGAGAGTGAGAGCACAAATAGGCAGAGGGAAAGAGAGAATCAGGCTCCCCTTAGGCTCTCAATCCCAGGACCCTGGTATCATGACCTGAGCCAGAAGGCAGAGGCTCAAGGACTGAGCCACCCAGCCACCCCTTTTGCCTTTCTTTTAACACACAAACTTCTTCCGACCTAAGCTGTTTGCTTATGCAATTCTCTTTTCCTGATTATCCTCCTCTAGGATATGATCAATCAATATTTGTTAATGAGTGAACAGATAAAGAATGTAAGCTCCATACAGGCAAGGTTTTTGTCTGTTTTGTTTACTGTCTCCCCAGCTCTTAGAGGAGCATATGTAGGAGCAGACCCAGATACATAATTGTAAAATGAAACCGTGGGGCTCCCTGTTGAGAAAATTCTTAAGATTTTCAAGATAGTGAGTTAAGTGTTAAACCAAGTATAGGGTTCTTAGCATAGTACTCTGGGCAACTAGGCCCATGAAGCCAGCCCTACATAGAAATGACCCACCAGGCCCTCAAAACTAATAGATGTTGATCATCTCAACATCTCATAAGGCAATGGGGACCAATGAAGCCGAGCGAACTCAAGGACTTGCTGAGTTTTACGGTCTGTGCCCTTCCTTGGTCAGATCCAGGTGGAAGCAGGGCCAAGGAGCCTGCTGATGCAGTCCATGAGGTCCCCTCGGGGCCCGGGTGCAGAGGAGCAGAGGCTAGGTGCGCGAGGCGCCGGCAGGAGGAGTAGCACACCCACCGACACACTTCCCTCTTGGCTTGTGTCTCCCTCAGGCAGTGGAATTGTGTGATATCCCCAGAACACGGCCCCAGGGGATGCATAAACAGAAGGTCTCCAAGAAATAATTGGTTACTATATGAACACATGAATTAATGAGGAAACCGATTACTATCGAGAAGATGTAGTCAAAGTCATTTTAGGTGAAGGGATAGAAGTTCAGTGAGTTTGATTGGGGAGTTTGCCTGGGATTCTCACCCTCTCTTGCTCTGTCCCTCCCCCTGCTCACACCCACGTGCACACTGTCTCTCTCAAATAAATAAATCTTAAAAACCAAAGCCTTGTTGAGACAGAAGTATAGGACTACAGTCTAGTTCATGGTGTGTATTTAACATGTATTTTTTTAAGATTTTATTTTTTTATTTGACAGAGAGAAACACAGCGAGAGAGGGAACACAAGCAGGGGGAGTGAGAGAGGGAGAAGCAGGCCTCCTGTTGAGCAGGGAGCCTGAGGCCGGGACTCAGTCCCAGGACTCAGGGATCATGACCAGACCTGAAGGCAGATACTTAACAACTGAGCCACCGAGGCGCCCCTGATATGTTAGGTAAATGTGTTATTTTTAGCCATTATACTTATGGGTCTGTATGTAGACGCAAAATTAAAGTCCATTTAACAACAGGGAGAATCCTAACGGTCTAAATTGAGGAGCGGTTCTAAATTAAATCCCATAAACGAATGAGGAGGTTGGGACCAGCGCCTCTGAACTCATCACAAGGAACGGCAGGTCTGGGCGGCCTGAGCTCTAAGCCTGTCTTAGGGGTGTTTAAGGGAGTCATTAAAGACAGCAGATCATTTAAAGGAAAGCCACGGAGGTGGGAAGGTCAAATCACAAGCTAGTAGCATTATGTGGCACTCAAAAACATGCACACAGAGCTGTCCAGGGCCAAATTCTCCACCTTCATTATGTCACTCTGTATGACTCATTGTTTTATATGAGTTGGAGGAATAATATGGCTATTATTCACCTCTAAATTATAGAACGTTTTAGAAGTTTAAATATTTGTCTCAAACTCACATACAGCTATTCCAATCATTTAGATACCCTTCTATCATGCTCCCACACGAATACCTGCGCTATGGTCATAAAGCCTATATAGTTTGCTTCTATTTACTATCACATTATAAGCACACTGTTGCATCTATGCTCTTCATGTGTTTTTCTGAAATTATTGTGGACTATTCCCTGAAGTTTCTAGACTTTGTCAGTTGTCGGTGACAATTCTGATTGCCTTAGCAGCAAATATCTTTATGTATATAGCTTTTTCACTCAAAGGCATAGCACTGAGACAGACCACAGGGGATCTGTAGCTCTCACTGGTCGCTATGTGCACGACGAACTCCCTAAGAAAATCTGACCCCCAAACTCAGTATCTCTCCTCACTCTTCACCAACACACACTTTGTGTTTAATCAGTCTCCCGGATTGATCCTAGGCTTTCATGCCATGTTCAAGGTCCTGAAACTTACTCCTGCTTCGATGTCTTTGCTCTCACCATTCCTACCCCCACTTCCCGAACCCCTTCTTCCTTCTTGGTCTCTGCTGAGAAAACAGCTGTCCTCCTTGTTCTACTCTCCTGCTTCCTTCTCAAACTCATGTGGTACATCTAGTCTTTATCATGCAAATCAGCATGGCATTGTGTTCTAATTATTTCACAGGAACTGGTTTTATTATCCTCAGTTTTCAGATTTTCAGCTACTTAGAGAATTCTGTAGGTTACACATTTCTATCCCTTGATTGTTCCTATCAGCAGTGTCACTGCCACTTTTGAAACTCAAATATTTGATCCTCTGTAAGCAGTTACTTCTAAGCTATTTCTTCCAACAGTCCCTTGAACTATGCTTTCAAAACCTTGTATTAGACTTCTTAACATTTTTAAAAATTTTTTTCAACATTTATTTATTCATTTTAGGTACAGCAGGCGCGGGGGTGCATACAAGGAGAGAATCCTGAGGCAGACTCCCAGACTCGGGGCTCGATCCCTCAACCTGAGTGTAAATCAAGAGTACGCTCAACTGACTGAGCCATCCCAGCACCCCTCTATTTTTTTTTTTAAGTGCTTGTGGGTGGTGGGGAAGGGGAAAGATTAGGGGTGTGGCTTATGTGCTCTGAAGGAGATGAAATGCACAGAAGTAAATAATAAAAACCGAAAAACATCAAGGATCCCATAAATTCAAGGAAATTTAAATCAAACATTATACATGATGTTGGGGAATATTAGCAATTACTGATGGTACAAATAGTATTATTTAAAACCCAAAACTCCAGTTGGTTTAAAATCCTAAGCATACATTTAGCTCAGTTCTGTGGGTCAGTGATTTCAGCTGATGGTTTGCGGGTCCTGGCCGGGCCGGGTTCCAAGTCTGGGAGTCCACTTGCTGTTGGCCTGGGCAAGTTCATCCTCCCCATGTCCCTGGGGCCTCTCCAGGATATTCTTCTGTTAAAGGAAAGAAGCAAGAGTGGGGCACCCGGCTGGCTCAGTCAGAGAACTGTGCGACTCTTGATCTCAGGGTTGTGAGTTCAAACCCTATATTGGGTGTAGAGATTATTAAAAATAAAATGTAAAGAAACTTTTAAAAAAATTTTTTTAAGAAGAGTCAGAGAACAAGCCAGTGCATCAGCACGGTCCATGTGAGGACCTCTCTGAGCTGTGGAGCTTGAGGCCAGAGGAGGTAGAGACAGCACCTGACGTAGCAGGAAGCCCACTGAGGCAGGTCAGGACCAGTGCTAGCTCGGAATCTCATTGGGCCAGCTACTCTGGGGGTGGAAGGAATTGAGAAGCAGGAAAAACTGAGGTCAACAGTCAAACTGGAAACATATGAGCAGCAGCGAGAGGACTGATGCAGGTGGCTCCAGCCTGGAGCAGGAGAGCAGGCCGATGCGCTTGCTGGAGCTGAGGGGGGCTGGCAAGGAGGGGACAGGGACCCCAGGGACCTAGGAGTGCTTCTCAGCGTCCTAGGAAGGCAGGTTTTGATCCGCTGCTGTGGCTATGGCTTCAAGTAAAGGCAGAAAGGCTGATTGGTCCTTTTTTTTTTTTCCAAAGATTTTATTTATTTGACAGAGAGAAACACAGCCAGAGGGGGAACACAAGCAGGGGGAGTGAGAGAGGGAGAAGCAGGCTTCCTGCCGAGCAGGGAGCCCGATGTGGGACTCACCCGGGATCATGACCTGAGCCGAAGGCAGTCACTTAATCAACTGAGCCACCCAGGCGCCCTGATTGGTCCTTTTATACCTTATTCCTCCTTCTAGGATGACTGGACAGACTTAGAGTTTTCTCTGCCCCTCCCATCCCCCTCCCCGGCTTGCCTTCGATCGGAACGTGGACCAGAGACACGGACTTTAATTGTGTTAAGCACAGTGTGATGACTGGTCAGTGTTCTTCGCCTTCAGAAATCGAGTCAGAGTCAAATCTGATCGTTGAGGGGCAGAGAAACTCATTTAAGGCCTGAACTTTGCCAGGCATTTCCATCAGTTTCAACAGGGAGAGGAAGTGGTACTCCATGGGGCGGGGGGCGGGATAAGGCTTCGCAGGAAGGGTTTATAATAGAACTTAAAGCGAGGATGGAATCCTGGGATGACTTCTTCCCACCCCACACGAAGCTCTCAAGCAGTACTAATGTGTTCAGTCCCCAAGAGGACCCGGGGTGGGTGTCCGCATCGTAGGGGTCTTGAGAGAACGCAATGCACCCTGCGGCGTAACTCTGGAGCGTAACTCAGAATTGGATGATCCCACTGGACAATCCTGGTGTCTGGAATCAAACCACTAGGGATTTTCTGCTCGGAGGCTTGAAGTCGGTCTTTCAGAAACCAGACTGACCAAATTCCCCAGACAGTAAAATCACCAGAAGCAGGGGCTTGAATAGCCAAACCAGGAGGTAATGTGACAAAGCCTATCTGGGAGGAGGAAGAGGAGCTAAGAGATTCACATACTGCCAGAATTCTTTTCTTCTAAAGTTTTGGGTGCTTTGGGCAATATGAACAGCGAGCTAGGTTGTTAACAGCCTCTAGTAGACTGAAGCTCATGCTTTAGACTTAGATGTTTTGTGGGAAGACATCCTTCTTTCCTTTGCTAATTGTGGACTTTATGCATGATTTTTTTTCATGCCTATTTAAAAATATAAGCTCCATGTGGTAAGAATCATGCATATTTTATTGACACTGTAACCCTGGCATGGAATAGACAGTAAATATATGAGCGAGGTATATGAACGGCGGTGATTTGCAATCTATAACACCTCTTAGGGAAACAAGTTCCACTGACTGGCTCCCTGCCGTGTGAAGTAGCACTTCCTTTGCTTTGTTCTTGAAAAAGAAATCCGTACTTTAGGTTCAGAAAGATAGGTGATGAGATCCTAAGTGGTTTTCAATTTCTCCCTTTCCTGTTTGTTTTGTTCAAAGCAGAGAAACTATTTTATCAAATGCAGGTTTACTTAGAACCATAATGTGAAGCATATGTAGACCAGGCTGCCTGTGTTCACAGTGGACCAGATCTCCTCTTCCTTTACTCCATCAGGCAGCTCAGAAGGAACCAGAATCCCCTGCACCTCCCAACTCCAGCACTGTGCAGATGATATCTAGTTCACAAATACCTATGAGCTCCTCAACACAGAGTGCCCACTCTCCTAGAGCCCACAGGATACATCAGGGTCACTCTTGGTGTTGGGTCTTCTGTGGGTTTGGACAAATGTGTAATGACATGTATCTGCCATTACAACATCCTATTTAACTGTCTCATTGTTGCAAAAATCCCCTGTGCCCCAACTATTCATCCCTTCCTCTGTCTTCCATGGCACTCTTTGATCTTTTGTCTTCCTAGTTTTGCCTTTTCCAGGGTGTCATATAATTAGAGTCACGCAGTATGCGGCCTTTTCGGACGGTCCTTCTTCCACTTAGTGATATGCATCTAAGGTTCCTCAATGTTTTTCCAGGCTTGATAGCTCAGATAGCTCATTTATTATTAGTAATAAAGTACATTCCATTGTCTGGATAGACCAGAGCTTGTTATTTATATATCCACCCTCTGAATGACATCATGGCTGCTTCCAAGTTTGAGCAATTATGAATAAAGCTGCTATAAATATTTTGTGTGGACGTAAGTTTTTAGTTCATTTAGGTAAATGTCAAGGAGCATGACTGATGGACTATATAAGAACGTTCAGTGTTCTAAGAAACTGCCAGACCATCTTCCAAAGTGGCTGCGCCATTGTGCATTCCCAGCAGCCGCAAATGACAGTCCCTGTGGCACCACAGGCTTGCCAGCATTTGCTGATGCCAGCATTTTGGCTTTTCCTTGCTCTAATAGCTGTATAGTGGTATCTCACTGTTAATTTTTAGTTTCTAAATAACAGAATGTTGAACATCTTTTCATATGCTTACTTGCCATCTGTATTTCTTCTTTTGTGAGGTGGCTGTTCAGGACTTTTGCCCATTTTAACATTGATTAGTTTTCTTATTGTTGAGTTTTAAGGGTATATTTTGGTAACAGTCCTTTTATCAGATATGGTTTTTGCAAATATTTTCTCCCAGTCTGTGGCTTGACTTCTCATGCTCTTGACATTGTCTTTTGCAGAGCAGAAGGTATATATTTTAATGTTGCCTCTACTTTTCATCAGAAATTGGCTGACTATATTTGTATGGGTCTATTGCTGGGCTATTCATCCATCTGTTGTGTTCCATTGGTTTATGTGTCTATTTTTTCATCAATACCACACTGCCTTGATTACTATAGCTTTACAGTGAGTCTTGAAGTCAGGTATTATCAGTCTTTCCACTCTGTTCTTTTTAGATAGTGCATTGGCTTTCCTGGGTCTTTTGCCTCTCTGTATAAATTAAGTCACAAAATAATTTGCTTGTACTTTGATTGGGGTTGCACAGAATCTATAGATCAACTTGGGAATATGATACCTTGACAGTATTATGTCTTCTTATCCATGAACATGGAATACATTTCCATCAATTTAGTTATTCTTTTATTTCATTTGTCCTGAAAACTTTCTTCCCCTAAAATTGTCAACTGGGAAAAATCCACATCTCTAAATGGATAGGCTGTTGGCTCAGTTTGACTTTAATTTGTTTCTTGTGCTTTGCTTTCAGTTCATGCTCCTGTAGGTTATAGTAGTATCTAAGGGGAGGAACCAACAGCTAGTAAGAACTAACCAACTTCTCTGTAAGGGAGGGAATAGCAGTGGTGGACACTATCAGGAAGTTTGTTGTAGACTTTGAAGCTCACTTTCCCAATTAGCAAGGACTTGGGAAGAAAACATATCTGAACTCCAATGCCAGTTCTCATATTTACTAGTTTGCCTGTGGCAAGTTACCTTCTCTAAGCTTCTGGTTTGTCGGTATACTGGAGAAAATATCTATTTTGCAGGATTTCTGTGAAGGTTAAATAGGGTTGCGTATACAAATGACTCACACATAGTAGATACCCAGTAAATGGCAACTATTCTTGATGCTCCTGCCCTTCCCTCCTTTGAATAACCAAGAAGCAGGGGACTTTCCCAGTTTTCCTCAGTCGCCCAATCCTCGACCTTGGTGGGGAGAATAGGTGTTACCATTCCAGGGTCACCCATCCATAGGCATAGGTATGGGGCAAGCTTACAAAGCCTCCATGCATTGAGATACAGAGTTTGACCCTTTCAAAGCTTCACTTTAGACCTTTAGTTTAAAATTGTCTTACTCTCCACCCCTTCCCCTTGAAAGGAGCTAACAAGTCCTTGCAATACTTTTACCACTCTTTAGGTGCCATCTAGGTTCTGTGAAATCATTTCATGTTATCAGAATGTCCCTCATAATAGGTCTCTTCTAATACAGATGTCCTTATTTATATATTCTCAGGGGATCTATCCTTTTAATATTTATATACTGCAAGGTTATTTACACTCACTGTTTTCTCTTCTCTTCATCTTTCTCCATCTTGAAGTCTTTCTCTTTACTTCATGTATCATCTGGCTTGTTTTCTCACATATCTTTCTTAGATGGGATCCAGAGGTGGTATACTCTCTTAGTTTGAATGTCTCACTAAATAGCTTTTTTTTTTTAATCCCCATAGAAAATAGTATCTTAGAGGGTACTTGGATGTCAGCCTCTTTCTCAAAAGTCTGTAGATGCTCTTACTGTCCTCTACCTCAACATGCCTACTCATCACTGGAGATCTTGTTCAGATGTAGATTCTAATGCAGAAGGACTGGAGTGGGGCCAGGGATTCTGCATTTCTAGGAAGCTCCCAGTTGATGTAACTGCTGCCAGTCAGTTGACTATGTAACCGACCGTTGCTAGGTCCAGCTTACCGTGTGGCAGAAAAGAAGTCAGAGGCAAGTCAAATCACCCTCTTTGTGGGTAACTTGTTTTCTTTCCAGGAAGTTTGCAAATTTCCCTCTTGATTATAATTCAAGAACTTTGTTAGGATATGCTCACAAATGTGCCTTTTGTGTCATCAGTCTAAACTAGGATTCAATGACCACTTTAAATCATAGATTCAAATGTTTCTTTGACTCGGACATTTTTCTTCTACTATTGCAGTCAGTACTCAACTATTTACAGATTCTGTATTTGTGAATTTTCCAAAATGCTACAATTTAAATCTAACCTCAGAATCCATACTCATGAAGCTTGTGGTCATTCACAAACATGTACATCGTGGCCCCAAAATGTCACCTGATATGCATGTTTCCAGCTGAGGTTGGACAAGGCTGGGCTCTGCCTTCTTGTTTCATCTCTCACATTGTAAATATATGTACTTTTGGCTTGTGTGTGTGTGTGTGTGTGTGTGTGTGTGTGTGTGTACCTTGTATTGGTGATTTCTGTTTAAAATGGTTCCAGGCATAATGCTAAAGTTCTGTCTAGAGCTCTCAAGTGCATGAGCACTGTGATTGGCCTTAAGGAGAAAATATCTGTGTTAAAGTTTCATCAGGAATGACCTGTAGTGCTGTTGGTCATGAGTCCAATGGTAGGGGCTCAATAATAGATATAAAATGAAGTTTCTTAAACAGACACATAAAACAGGGTTATATATGGCTCAGTTGAGGAGAATGGCATGACCAGAAGCTGGCAGGAGCCTAACCCCATATTTCCCTCAGGAACAATGTTTCAGTGTTTGTTAGTTCAGTGTCCACAGCAACTTTATCAAACATAAATACCACAAATAATGGGAATGCATGGTGTTTTAAAATTCCTGTTTTCTTCCTCTATCTATGGGGTATTAATTCATTTGATCATGTAATTCCATTTGATCATGATGATCAGGATTTGAAATACATTGTTTTTACCTATTGCTGGATTTGATTAGCTAATATTTTGTTGAAGATTTTGTATCCATGTTCATAAGGGATATTATTCTGACAAGTGGGTTTTTTTTTAAAGACTTATTTTAGAGAAAGAGAGAACGCATGTGCAGGGTTTGAGGCAGAGGGAGGGGGAGAGAAGCAGACTCTGCCCTGAGCATGGAGCCCAATGCAGAGCTCACTCTCATGACCCTGCGATCATGACCTGAGCTAAAACCAGAAGTTGGATGTTCAACCCACTGAGCCATCCAAAACCCTGGAAAGTGTTTTTTTCTTGTGATATCTTTGTCTGGCTTTGTTATCAGAGTAATAATTGCCTCATAAAATGAAGATTTGAAAAAAACAAAAAATGAACATTTGAACTACAGATTTCATTTCATTGATAAATATAGGACTGGTTACATTAGCTGTTTCTTGTTGAGTGAGCTCAGAGTGGCTGATACAAGTTTTCCCAAAATGTGATTTTCTCTTGAAAGCTCTGTTTTTATCCTTGGCAAGCAGTCATTTGTTTTTCCTCTCAATGAGAAAATGCCTGCCATATGCTGATGTTGGAATAACCAACCATAGTTTGTCAGTTTTTCTTTCGAGTAAAAATAGCGCTCAGTGGAAAGGTGACTTGTTTATCCCACAACTCAAACAGCTGTACAAGTGCTTTTCCAGGAAATAAACAGTGTGCTGTAGTACGCAGCAGAAAGTGCTCACGAGTAGCCGTGGGGGAGGGGGCTGTCTGGAGAAGGAGGGCTGGAGTTGAAAGCGTTGAGACTTCATCTATGACTTTATCGAGGACAATCTCAGATGAGACTGTCAGTCCTGTGGTGTCATCCGATGTCTGAAACCCATGTTATACGTTTGTCTGGTCTTTGAGTTGCTTAAGGCATGAGGATAGACTCTTATTAGTGTCTCTTATTCCCTCATAATGGGTTTTTCCTCTTCTGGAAATCCTCTTCATCAACAATTAAGCCTCCTGGAGCTATCTCTCTGGCCTCTTCTCTTTCCCTCTGATTTTCTAATTCCTTTTTCTCCCCCTACTTTGGCACATTTCTTACTCTTGGTCTCAATAACGGATAACCATCTGGTTCTTCAGTTCATGTACTAGGTCTTAAAATTCAAAACATGCTTTTGAGTTAATCCCCTGGCTGTCTTCTTGTGCCGTCCTTTGATTTCCTTAGGCCCTTGGTCACCTTCTATCGCAGGTATCCATCTTTCTCCTCCAGAGGTACGTCTGCTTCATTGCGCACATGGTCCACATATTTCCCCAGCTCTTCCTTGCTCTCTGGCTGCTGGCTCCTGTAGGGATGCATGACTTCTGCTTTGTCAACTCATTGGATTCACATCCTGTTGGTGGGAGTCACATAAAGGCAGGGAGGCAGATACCGTTTTCACACTAGATTTGTATCTTTTTTATTGAGGTAAAATTGGAAAGTAAAATTGGACATATTTGAAGTGGAGGATTTGAAATACATTGTGAAATCATCACCACAATCAAGCTAATTAATGTATCACCTCAATATATGTATATTTTTTTGGTGATGGCGGTGGTGAGAATGCACAGTCTACCCTCTTAGTGAATTTTTTTAATAGTGAGCTAGGACACATGCATGAAAGCAGGGAGAGGCAGCAGGAGGAGAGAATCTTAAGCAGGCTCCAAGTCCAGCATGTGGAGCCCAATTAGGGGCTGGACCTTATGACCTTGAGATCATGACCTGAGCCAAAATCAGGAGTCAGGTGCTTAACACACTGAGCTAGCCAGGCACCCCTACTCTCTTAGTGAATTTCAATAGAAATTTGTATTCTTTGACTAGGTCTCTCTATACCTGCAGCCCTGGCCACTGGCAGCCACCAGTCTTCTCTCCACTACTATGAGCTCAACTAGTTCAGATTCCACGTCTAAGTGAGATCATGCAGTATTTGGTTTGGGCTTATTTCACTTAACATACTGTCCTCTGGATTCATCCATGGTGTCCCAAATTGCAGGATCACCTTTTTTCAGGCTGAAGATCAATGGTATCTTTTTTCGGACATTGCCACACAGGTCTGAACCCTTTGGGAAAAGGGGAAAATCAAGACTTACGTAGGATCAGGGTCAGAATTAATTATTCCCTTTCTGTGTGTCTGGAGAGAATGGGGCTCTGAGTAATGAAGCCCCCATCTGGCATTCCTCAAGAGACCAGAGGCAGAAATCCAGAGGGACATCTATATTGCAAAGGTGATTATCAAACATCTGTTGAACTCTCACCCAGTGCTGGGCGTGGAAATAAATATTTTACACATGTTAATATTTCTCTTGAAGGTAAGTTTTCTGGTTACTAACACATTTGCCCTGTGACACAGTTACAATGATTCTCCCCACTTCTACATGAAGAAGCTATGCCTTTCCCAGAGATCACCTAGGCAAATTAGGATTTGAATTCACGTCTGCCTTTGAAATCCTTGACTGTATTTGACTTGGACAAGAATGGGAGTGGTTTCCCTTCTCTGCTCCCTCTGAACAGCTCAATAGGTGGCTTCCTCATTTAGAAAAATCCTTCAGAGGCACCTGGGTGGCTCAGTTGGTTAAGCATCTGCCTTCAGCTCAGGTCATAATCCCAGGGTCCTGGGATCAAGCCCCACATAGCACTCCCTGCTCAGTGGGGGAGCCTGCTTCTCCCTCCCCTTGTGTGCTCTCTAATAAATACATCTTTAAAAGAAAATCCTTCATGTTCTTTCAGCATATGAGGTCAAGGGCACCAGCTCTGCATCTTCTATACATTCTTTCCAACATAATAGCCCAGCTATTATTATTATTATTTTTAATTACTTTCCCATTTAATGATTAATTAAAGAGACTGGTGGGTTGGATGGTGTTCCTGGGTGATGGATTCTGTGCTTGCTGTTGCTCAACCTTCCCTGCCCCTTGTCCTTTATATTAGCTGATTCACAAGCTGTCTCCTTATTATCATGAAATCTGGGGGCAGAACAATCCTATTTCTGGTTGCCATTAGCATTTCTCTTTTGAAGACCTTTTGAGTAATGGGTATGGCATACTCAAAACTTCTCTTAGAGATTCAGTGGTCCCTGCCAAAGGAGTTTTAGAGCATAGTCTAAGAAAGAGAGGAGATGTGGGTTATCTGAACCAGTGCTTAACCCTTAAATCACTTTTGTAAGATTGGAATGGAGCCTATGGCAGAAGGTCTGAAGCAGCAGCTGTGTACTCAGGCACCCAGCTAGGGGCTGCTGCAGGGGTTTGTTGGCTTGAGTTCTTTCCGGTACTGACTGAACAGTCAAATCAGATGCCCTCCAGAGCCCACCTCAGTAGTGCTTACCAGGAGTCATCCTTCTGACCATCTGAAGATCGTCTAGGCTCCAACTCCACAGAAATTCTGAGAGTCCCGGTTTGTCTATTTTGACAAATTACCCCTGGTAATTCAGAGGTATACCTCTTGGGTAAGGTCATGTACCAGCCACGACTGCCCAGAGGCGGCAGGCCTTCGGGTCTACGGTCATTTATTACTGATGTCAGAGATCCAGAGTTTATTAAAAGACTCATGCAGAGTGCATAGCATCGTATCTAGTACTACCTGAATAACATTAGTGGTAGTGGACCAGGAGTCAGGAGGATACTCCCAGGATACAGACAGGAAGTGGGGCAGGAATGCAGGGATCAGACCATCAACGCAAAGACAGCAAGAGTCAGAGTCAGGCATCCCAGCAGAGACCCTGGACTTCGGATTTGTAAGGTCGGAACAATCTGGAAAGGCAGAGATAGATTTACCAGGGATGCAAACAACCAAGCTCCTGGAACACCAGAGTCTACCCAATGCCAGCCCCCTCCGTCCCTGCTGTGCTTACACAGTCTTACTAGCTCCCCACTGGGTTCTGACATCATTTCCCCAGAAACTTTAGGATCCAGACTTTAGGAAACTTTAGGATCCATCCAGGATGTCAACTAGCTCAGAGTTTCAATGTCCAGGGTCACCAGCACTTTAATGACTTTCCTCTCTGGGCCCCAATCCACCATTTCTGACAACTCTGCACAGGGAGAGGACATGAAGAAGGAGTCTGCGCAAGGAAAGGAGGTCACAAGGGGCTCAAGACTGGGCATATGGGGACCTCACCATGACTAATGACCTATCTCTCTTGCTTGGCAGAGTCAAATCTTTCCTTTAGCACAAGGTGCTTCCATCACTAAGGAATTTAATTGCTTGGCTTTCCAACCTAAAGTAGATTCACCACTGATGTTTGGAAAATGAGAGGACCTGAAGCCATCTTCCCTGCTTGGGACAGCCTGAGACATCGATGGCATTGGATGCTATGGACTCTTGGGTTGGCTTTCCCTTCCTCCCCAGCTCTGATACTGGCCTCACCCATGGGCTGAGACAGGAACTGGTCCAACCATCCTTCCCTCCCAGGATCCCAGGCTGACATTTTTGGTCAAAGTGATCCTCTTTTCTAGAAGAGGGACACGTATTCATTGGCTTAAATGTGAAAGTGAAAATTTGGGAATTTAGCTTCAGTAGATTTTACCAACTGGTCCCTCCGTGTGATTGTGCCCTAAGAAGCTCATTTTATGGGGCACCTGGGTGGCTCAGTTGGTTAGTCGACTGCTTTCAGCTCAGGTCCTGATCCTGGAGACCCGGGATCAAGCCCCGCATCAGGCTCCCTGCTTGGCGGGAAGCCTGCTTCTCCCTCTCTCACTCCTTCTGCTTGTGTTCCCTCTCTAGCTGTGTTTCTCTCTGTCAAATAAATAAATAAAATCTTTAAAAAAAAAAGAAGCTCATTTTATTTTATTTTAATTAATTAATTAATTTAGACTTTAAATTTATTTTATTTTTCAGTGTTCCAAGATTCATTGCCCATGCCCCACACCCAGTACTCCATGCAATAGGTGCCCTCAGTACCCACCAGCAGGCTCTCCCACCCCCACCCACTCCCTCCAAGTCCCTCAGTACTACTGCTTTTTGGGTCACCTTCTGCCTCAGCCCAACCTGGCCTTCCTGAGTCCCTTACAGGTGTATCTCCCTATAGCATTCGCCCCAGACCTGCACGTGGCTCTGGTCTGTTTTTCCCAGGCCCCTAACCAGATGTGAAGACACACCAACCCCCAGTCTCCCTGGGAGACGATCCAAACACCATTAACAGGTGGCCAGAGAAACACGGTGTGGTCCATCCTGTCATGGACACTTCTTAACAATAAAAGGGAACAAGTGGTTGGTACATGCAGGGACATGAATGACTCTCACAAATACTTTGGTGAGTGAAAGAAGCCCAACATAAAAGGCTACATAGTGTATGATTCCATTTATATGAAATTTGTAGGAGAGGCCAGCCTCTGCAAGTAGGCGGGAAGGTAGAGGTTGTGTTGAGCTGGGGTGTGGGAAAGGAACTGCCTTCCAGTGGGCACAGGGGGATTTTGGGGGGTGACAGAAGAGTTCAGAAACATAATAGTGGTGGTGATCGCAAAACTCTACATATTTACTAAAACCCCTTGGAAATACAGTTAGAATGGATGAATTTCATGATACATAAATGATACCTCAATAAAGCTGCTGGAAATATCTAATAGAGCTCTTGTCATTACTCTTCTTGTTCAGGGATTGAGCTAAGCTTCCTGTGGTGCGAGAATCGGGAATGGCGATGGTCCTGAGTACAATCCCCTACCGTGCAGACTGTGCTCTTGGGTTTGGGGCAGGAGACAAAGGTGTCTCCTGATTACTCTTCCTTGGACGCTGGGGGCCTCCTCTCTTTCCTCAGCTCAGGCATTGTAACAGGGCCTGGGAAAGAAGAAAGTTCAAGGGTGCTGAAATCATTTGGCTTTTTGGTATTAAAGGTCTGTCTTTCTTTCTCCCTTCCTTCCTTCCTTCCTTCCTTCCTTCCTTCCTTCCTTCCTTCCTTCCTTCCTTCCTTCCTTCCTTCCTTCCTTTCTCTCTCTCTCCCTTTCTCTCTCTTTCCCTTCCTTCCTTCCTTCCTGCCTTCCTGCCTTCCTGCCTTCCTGCCTTCCTGCCTTCCTTCCTGCCTTCCTTCCTGCCTTCCTTCCTGCCTTCCTGCCTTTCTCTTTCTTGGCTTCTGGTATCCAGTTTTCCCACAACCATTTATTGAAGAGACTGTCTTCCCCATTGACAATTCTTGACTCCCTTGTCAAATTTAGTTGTCTATATATGTGTAGGTTTATTTCTGGGCTCTTGATTCTTTTTCATTGGTCTTTGTGTTTGTTTTTATGCCAGTACCATATTGTTTTGATTATTATAATTTGTGATATAGTTTGAAATCAGGAAGTTGCAATGTCTCTAGCTTTGTTCTTCTTTTTTTAATTGAGAATGGGAGTGAGTGAGAGCATGAGAGGGTAGAAGGTCAGAGGGAGAAGCAGACTCCCCGCGGAGCTGGGAGCCCAATGAGGGATTCGATCGCCAGGACTCTAGGATCATGACCTGAGCTGAAGGCAGTGGCTTAACCAACTGAGCCACCCAGGTGCCCCTCTAGCTTTGTTCTTTTTCCTCAAGATTGCTTGGGTTTTTGGGTTTTTTTGGGGGGGAGGAGTTTGTTTGTTTTTGTTCTCATGGGTCCATATGAATTTTACAATTGTTTTTTCTCTAAGAAATACCATTGTAATCTTGACAAAGATTGCATAGAATCTACTTTGGGCGGTATGGACATTTTTAACAATATCAATTCCTCCAATCCACGAAAACAGGATATATTTCCATTCACTTGTATCCAATTTTTTTTTTAAACCAATGTCTCATGATTTATGATTTTCAGGGTTTAGATCTTTCACTTCCTTGAACAAATTATTTCATAAATATAAGATTATTTTTTACGCTATTGTAAATGAGATTATTTTATTTATTTTTTGGATAATTCATTTTTAATGTATAGAAATGCAACTGATTTTGCACATTGGTGTTTGTATCTTTGTACTGAATTTGTTTATTATTTCTAACAGTTTTTTGGGGCCTTTATGATTTTTCACATATAAGATCATGTTATTTGCAAACAGAGACAATTTTACTTCTTTTTCTCTGATTCAGATGCCTTTTATTTCTTTTTTCTTACCCAATAGCTCTGGCCAGGACTTCCAGGACTATGATGAATAGGAATGGTGAGAGTAGTATCCTGTCTTCTTCTTGATCTCCGAGGAAAAGCTTTTGACCTTTCCCCATTGAGTATGATGTGAGCTGTAGGCTGGTCATATATGGCCCTTTTATGTTGAGGTATGTTCCCTCTGTACCTAATTCATTGATAATTTTTATCATGAATGGATGCTGAATTTTGTCCTATGCTTTTTCTGCATTTATTAAAATAATCATGTGATTTGTATCTTTCATCTACTAATGTGATGTATCATATTTATTAGTTTATATCTATCAAACAAACCTTGCCTCCCAGGGATGAATCTCACTTGGTCATGGAATATCCCTTTAATGTGTTGTGAATTTGGTTTGCTAATATTTCTTTGTGAATTTTTGTGTCTACGTTCGTCAGAGACACTGACCTATGGTTTTCTTTTCTTATTGTGTCCTTATGTGGCTTTAGTATCAGGGTCATGCTGGCCTCATAAAATGAGTTTGGAAGTGTTCTGTCCTTTTCAATTTTTGGAAGATTTTGAGAAGTACTGGTGTTAATTCATCTCTACATGTCTGATGGAATTTGCCTGTGAAACCATCTGTCCTTGAGCATTTGTCAGGGAGGTTTTTGATCACTGATTCAATCTTTATACGCATTATTATCTGATCAGATTTTCTGTTTCTTCATGATTCAGCCTCAGTAGTTTGCACCCTTCCAGGAATTTATCCATTTCTTCTACATCGTCCAGCGTGTTGATATAGAGTTGTTTAGAGTGGCCTCTTATGGTCCTTTGTATTTCATTGGTGTCAGTTGTAATGTCTTCTCTTTCATTTATAATTTTATTTATGTAGATTCTCTTTTTTATTGTTAGTTTACTTCAAGTTTTGTCAATTTTGTTAATATTACTCTTAAAGGGCTGGGATGGCTTCTCTTTGAAACGTAAATATCAGAGAAGGCAGGTTTCTGTCTCTCTGGGCACCTTGCTCCAAGCTACAGTTGCCTGTTGTCATAAACCTTTCATTTTTCTTTCAGAAAAAGTCAATTAACTAGCCCAGATGCTTGCCCCAGTTACTACACAAAATTAGACCTGAACTATACAAGAATGCATTGCAAATGGTAGTATTAAGCCCTCTTACCTGAGGTCAAGCTATCATTTATCTTGAAGATACAGCTACTTGTTTATGTAAAAGGATGAGATTTCTTTCTGTCCTTGTAGCCTCATTAGCAGATTACCTGTGAAGTTTATTGCAGTCCAGTTTAATGCACATCCAATAATAAAACCATTTGCTTTCTGCATGCATGCATGGAGAGGAGTTTTCTGTGTTAGCAGGAGATTTTACTTTTAATTTTTCATGAACATGATTGAAGAGAAGCTTGACAGTCAGAGTCCCAAGAAAGGTAAAGGAAGATTGCCATATAATGTAACCACAGGCCCATCATTTCTACCTTCAGTGTACATAATAAAGGGCACAGAGCTACCTTCCTCTTCCAGAGTCCTCACCGGAGCCTAGCCTATAATGCCCAGTGACATGGACGTGTGGAACCCCTTTTGCTCTCCTTCCTCATCTGAGTGAGCAATGCCGGTGTTGGGTCCCAGAACCACCTGAAGAGCTGAGAACCTTGTGTATCCCATTCCATACTTTCTCTTTTTTACCATTTGAGGAAAGGGGAAGCAGAAAGACCTTCCCTTAGTGGAAAACCTGAGATTCCTCTTCGCCCTTGACTCTGATACCACTTGTTAAAGAACTGTTACGGGCCTAATAGCAAAACAGGTGCTGTGGAAGAGGGTGGAGTGGGAAGGGTTAGCTTAAAAGCTTTCCAGTGTCTGTTTGTTGTCCTGGTTGTGAGTGTTAATGGCCTCAAGGAAACAAAATGTGTATACAGTGATAAAGTATCATAGGAAATAATACACGTAAATGGAAAAACTGGTTCACTCAAATCGTTATATATGTTAAAAACAGATTTCCTGTCCGAAAGTTCAATATCAAATGCAAGGGCCAAAGTACACTAAAGATTGCCTCACATTTCCCTACTCCCCAGACCATGGAGAAGTGTAAAGATGCAGGTTTAACCAAGTCCATTGGGGTGTCCAGCGCCATCCACAAGCAGCTGGAAATGATCCTGAATGAACCAGGGCTCAAGTCCAAGCCTGTCTGCAACCAGGTGAGCCCATAGCCCATTGGAGACTACTGTGCTTCTTGCCCTTCATATCTGCTTCCTTAATGTAGGGGACCCAAATTTCTGGCTCATATCCATAGCATAGGGGATTATTTCTTTTATTGTAAGAGGAAATGCCAAAGGAGGAGCAGGTTGAAGGCAGTGGGAAAGGTAGGATTTCCACTTCTTAGATTTGTCTGAGAAGTCCAAGTGGGAGGTGCTGAGTTGGCAGACGGCAGTGCTGGCCTGGAGGTCAGGAGGTCGATCAGGCCTGGAGGTGAAGATTTTGGAGTCCTTGCTTTATGGGTGGTAATTAAACTCACAGAAAGGGATTAACATTTCTAGAAGCAAATTTCCAGTCTCTTCTTGGATAGGATAAACTGGAAGAGGGCAGGAAAGTCAACATTTAATTAAAGGTCAGGCAAAAATGCACTGGTTAGGAGACTGAGTATGAACTGCCAAGTAGGGAGGGAGAACCTGGTGAGCCAGAGGGGAGGGCTGAAAATGTGCAGTCTTTCTGGGGAGCTGCCAGTCCAAGTAAGGGTAGAAAAAGCTACTGGACTTCATGGCGCGGGCTGTTTGGGAAGGCCCATGGAGCAGTGGCAGAGCAGTGAGAGAGGACCTGAGAGGAGAAGCAAAGAAGTGGAGAGTGAGGAAAGGAGTAAGTCATAACTAAAAGAAATAATTTTTAAAAATAATGGCCAACACCCAAAAAACAAATAATCCAGTCAAGAAATGGGCAAAAGACATAAACAAGCATTTCTCCAAAGAAGACATACAAATGGCCAACAGACATATGAAAAAGTGCTCAGCATCACTCGGCATCAGGGAAATACAGATCAAAACCACCATAAGATACCACCTCAGACCAGTCAGAACGGCTAAAATTAACAAGTCAGGAAACAATAAGTGTTGGCGAGGATGCAGAAGAAGGGAGCCCTCTTACACTGTTGGTGGGAATGCAAGGTGGTACAGCCACTCTGGAAAACAGTGTGGAGGTTCCTCAAAAAGTTGAAAATAGAGCTACCCCTTGACTCAGCAATTGCACTACTAGGTATTTACCCCCAAAATGCATACATAGTGAAAAGGAGGAGCATACACACCCCAATGTTCATAGCAGCAATGTCTACAGTAGCCAAACTGTGGAAGGAGCCGAGATATCCTTTGACAGATGAATGGATAAAGATGTGGTTCATATGTACAATGGAATATTACTCAGCCATCAGAAAGGATGAATACTTACCATTTACATTAATGTGGGTGGGACTGGAGGGTATTATGCTGAGTGAAGTAAGTCAATCAGAGAAAGACAATTATCATATGGTTTCACTCATATGTGGAACATAAGAAATGGTGCAGAGGATCATAGGGGAAGGGAGGAAAGACTGAATTGGAAGAAATCAGATAGGGAGACAACTCTAGGAAGTAACTCTAGGAAACAGACTGAGGGTTGCTGGAGGGGAGATGGGTAAGGGAATGGGCTAACTGGATGATAGATATTAAGGAAGACATATGATGTTATGAGCATTGGGTGTTACATGCAACTGATGGATTACTGATCTCTACATCCGAAACTAATGGTGTACTATATGTTGGCTAAGTGAATTTAAAAAAAAACACCATATGCTGCCAATTTTCAAACACTATGGTATTGTAAAGTTTCATAGCTCTTTTGTGAAAGAGCTTGAAAATGAGGCAAGAAACCATTCACATATTTATAATCTTCATCTTAGTTACTTTGAGGAATCTATTTGCAGAAAATAATTTAAAATGTGTTAAAATGTCCCTCTGTCCCTCCTTCCATCCCATTGTCTTCTTCCTCCTCCTCCTTCTCTCTCTCTCGATTTATTTGTGAAAGAAACTAAGCCTTTTATCCTTTAAAATTTTCCACCCAATTGGTTTTACTGACTGATCCCTGTGATACAGTTGGACGTATTACTCTGTCTTTTGTGCTTCCTATAAACTGCAGGTTGGGTCTAAAGACGTGATCATATATACACATCATCATGAATTCATGAGTGCTAACAGATTGGATGTTTTCCCACCCAGCTCAGTTGCTGTTCTTATCCATGGTCACCATTTTGGTCAGCAGAAGCTTCCTCCTCCTCTCTGTCTTCCCCATCTTCTTTACTCTCAGTACTGTAAGATATTCTAGAATCAGTTTGTAGCTTTTGGTTCAGACCTGGAATCATCCAGCTTTCTAAGGAACCTTGTTTTTTTTTAGTTAGAAATGGCATTTAGAGGCCACAACCTGAGCATCACGGTCTCTAGTCATTTTAAACACACACACACACACACACACACACACACACACACACACACACACGCAAAGAGGGCACCTAGATGGCTCAGTCAATTAAGCATTCCATTCTTGATCTCAGCTCAGTCTTGATCTCAGAATCACGAGTTCAAGCCCTACATTAGGCTCCGCACAGGGTGAGTAGCCTACTGAAGAAGAAAGAGAAGAAGGAGGAGAAAAAGAAGGAGAAGGGGAGGAGGAGGAAGAAGAAAATGGTGCCTTAGAACAGTCAGTAGTCTTCAACTTACTTTGTTGTGGACTCCTGCAAATTGTGAAAAAACCATGGGAGCCCTAGCCCATCCTAATGAAATTTTCATTAATGAAAATTCACAATGAAAATTTCATTCTGAGTTCAGTATTTGTGAAAGATGATATTGTGGAGCATATTATTTATAAAGCATGTGCTCCAAAACCTTGAAGCCACAGATTTAGTTCGTTCAATTTATGGAAATACCCAATAGGCAAATCTAATCTCACTGTTAAGCCAATTAGAAAAAGATCCCATTTTATTTTTCAATTCAGCTCAATACATTAATATATATCCCATGACAACATATCACTTCTGGAGTACATTTATATGATAAATGATAAATGGATAGATAATAGATAGGTAGGTACCTACCTACCTACATAGGTAGGTAGGTAGGTAGATAGACAGATAAAAGTCTTACTTACTTTTCTATGAAATTGTCCCCTGAGTGAAATAATGAGCTTCCTGCTTTAATATTTCTCACCAAAGATCTGTTTGCTTTGCTATTAGGTGTTATGTATCTTCAAATAAAAAGTCTAGACCTAAGTAAGAGAGACTTTATTCAAAAGGGAGAACTGCCCAGATGTAAGTAAGCTCCCTAAGTGTCTCAGAGAGCAATCAGAAAGATTTTTCTTTCACAGGGAAGAGCAAACAGGACCAGGAAGAGAATGGTGTTTGGCGTTGGAATGAGCAGGTAGTGTGACTGAACAGTTGATGAGGAAGTCAACAGATTCTTGAAGAGGACTTTCCCGGGGAGCTGCTCTTTCTTCCCATGCTTGCTTAAGCTCTAGGTTGCATCAAATTGTAGGGGGTGCTGGGGAAGGAAAAACCTGAGTACAGTTTGGTTGATTTTGTCCAGATTGTCCAGATGTCCCTTCTGTTGGATAAAAAGGATCTTTTCTTTTCTTTTCTTTTCTTTTCTTTTCTTTTCTTTTCTTTTCTTTTCTTTTCTTTTCTATTCTTTTCTATTCTGTCACAAACAATTCCCTTAGAAATCTTTGAGATTGTGAATGGTGAGCCTTTCTTTTGTGAAGTGGAGCAGCAGAGAAGGGATGGGGAAGAATGGGCTGGAGGGTGAACTCAGGCCAGCACCCCTGGGAGCTGATGGTAGGGATGCCCCCCAACTTAGTGCACCCCTGTCCCACCGTCCTGGAAAGAACGCAAGCTTCCAGGTAGAAGACAGCTGCACTGGGGGAGAGTTCAATCTGGATCTTTCCTTCCTTTCAGGTTTTTGACTTTGAATTGACTCCAGAAGACATGAAAGCAGTTGAAGGCCTCAACAGAAATTTCCGATATTTCAAACTACTATTATAAGTGACTTGTATGTATGTTGTATCGTCCCGACCCGCGGGTAGTCAACGGAGACCCTAGAGGGGGAGTGAGAATGATAGGACAAGAGACACGAGAGATGGAGACAAGACAGGATTCTTATCAAGTCTCATTTATTGGCAAGTTCAAGGGGGTAATTATAGGGCAGGCAGCGAGGGGAGTTTCTCTAGCAGGCAGCTCAAGCAAGTAAAACACAAAAATTAGAGATAGCATAGTGAAACACACTGCCAGCCATCAGTGGCGTTCTAGTACGAGCTGTTTCAGGGAGTAGAGCTTGCACAAAAACAGCTTTTCAGAAGTTGGGCGTAAATGGCCTCGCCAGTCAGCAGCCGGGCGCAGGTGGCCACACCAAGGTCTGGCTTCCCACGTTGTATTTCTCGGGTCACTGGCAGTCTTCTGTGGTGTGCAGGTCAGCAGAGGAATGAAGCCGCCCTAAATCAGGAATGAAGTCCGGATTTCCACATAGACCACAGACTGGACGTTCACTCCAGAGCTCAGGCTCTGACCCGACAGCAATGTGAGCAGGGCCCCACACTGGGAATTCACTACTTCCCTGCCCTAGTCCTGTGCCTGGCGTCCCTCCACTTGGGGCTGATGACCCGTTCGACTCAGAAGGCACAGCGCCCATGGTCCATTTTACTTCTGGAGGTGCTTTGCCTTTAATTCTTTTTAAAATCAGGGGGAAAAAAGGACTCTACTAATAATGACTATGCAATAATAAGTCCAGCCTGGATTCTATTTATTTTTATCCTAATTCAGCTGTAAAATGTAATCATGGAGGAGCACGGCCCACAAAGGCAAATGTGCATTTTTTCCCTTGGTGGGTATTCTCTTCCCTATTTCTTTCAGATCCATTTGTTTCAAATGCATCTTTTTATTGGTCTTTTCTCACCTGGGTAATGTCACCAAACTGAATTATAAATGGGTCACGAAATTAATTCACCCTCAAGTTGGTGACTCATGTGTCCCCAGGGGTATACAGCTAAGATCCTTTGGATTTCTCTGGTTTCTTGAGTCAGGACAGACTCCCTAGGCGCCTTTGTCCATCAAGAGGCGGCCCCCTGGGGAGACCCTGCCTCCTCTGACTATGACTTGCATTGCACTTGTTTAGTTAGAATGCAGGAGGTTGTCAGGAGGGAGGAGAGGGAAGACTAGTCACACCGACAGGTGCTCACAGGGAGTTCAGGGATAAGGGGAATAAGATTTTAGTTACAGAACAAGAATTTAGTTTTGAAAGACAGATTGTAATACTGATTACTGAACAAGTAGTCTCTTAAATTACAAATTAAGAGGACAGTCATCACATTTTGTAGGTATGGTTATTTAGGTGTACATATTATCTCCTCAATAGGCTGGGGAGTTCCTTAGTGGAGGGACCCTGTGCTCTCGAAGGAACTCCTTATATATTTGCTGAATGCATGCTTAAAACAAACAAACAAACAAACAGCAAAATCCTCATTGTGACTGTTGCCACCATCTAGGGGCTGGTTCCCCTCTCTTGTAAACTGCAATGTAGATTAGGCTCCGCATCCCTTTGGTGTTCGTACTGCCCGAGTCCGGGCACCGGGCACAGGTGGACTCCGTTTGGGCTCGGGAGTTTCCGTGCCCCTGTGCCCTGGGGAAGAGTAAAGGGGGATGCCCTGCAGACTTGGGGGTTTTAGCCCCGCCTGCCTGCTTACCCAGAGAAACCCTCTGGGACCCTGGGAGGCAGAGTTGGACAAGTTCATGTCCTCCCTTCTCTTTCAGTGCCAATGCTCGTCCTCATAACCCATTTTCTGAAGAATACTGACCGTGAGCTGTCACCATTGGCTCTACCCGAATTTCTGGGCTCAGAGAGGGTTTCTGTGCCTGGGGGAGGTGATTGAGAACAGTGCCTGTGGCAGGCTCCTTGCTTTTCCTTCTTTCTTTTTTTAAATATGAAATAATAAAGACTTCAAAATAAGCATTTTTTCCTGATAATTAAAATGATGCATAAAAATTAACAGAAAACTTGGGAAATAAAGACAAAGGATAGAGAATATAGATAACCTATATTTAGTGCATTTAAAAACACAACTTCAAAAAAGTTAAAGAAAAATTTTAAGTTTTGATGCATTTTCCTTCATGATTTTCCTATACATGTATGTGTTTATTTACAAAGTTGAAGTAATCTTCAATATACATACTGTATCATTTTTTTTACCTAGCGTTAAGTCTTTTGTCAAGACATTAAAATATTTTAAGAAGTTTCACTATTATATTTGCCTTGTGGTAAAGCAATGCATCTCAATGATGACTTAATTTCTCAATCGTCTGCCTGTGTTTTGGCATCGTGATTAGTTCTTGTGTACTTTGCCTTTCATCTATTTGTTCATGCAGCACACCTTATTGAACATCTTTTGTTTGCTAGATATTTTTTATCCGTAAATAAAATAGATGAGAATGAAATTAAAATAAGAAATGTCTTGACTGTAGTCTAGCAGAGGAAGAATTTCATGAGTGAACTAAGGCATATTTAGTTGTTAGAAATGGATAAGTGGAAGATAATTCTGCACAATCTCTCATGTTTCTGTCCTCCTCAGAAACTGAGGCACTGACTGTCCTTTACTCCACAGTACTTTTTTTTCAAGAAGTTCATATAGCAGATGGTCTTGGAATATTGAGATCTTGGACCCCACCAGAGATATGGAAGGCTCTTTACTGCCTAATAATATTAAGAAAATATTTCCCTTCAGAGAAAGGGGAGGGATGTTTAGTGCCTACTGTACCTGACCCAGGTTCCCTAAACTCAAGATTTTTCTCCCACAATTCAACCCACTGTGTGTTAGGTGTCACCTGGTCCCCTTCACTTCACCTTGTGGAAATGGAGTCTCAGCACAACAAACCTTACTGTGGTACACACTTTTTGCAATATATGCATATATCAAATCCTCGTATCATAAACCTTACACTTACATAATGTTTTATGTCAATGGTGTGTCAACAAAGCTGAAAAAGATGCTGTTACTTTAGCTATAGCTTTTACTGTAAGTAATGAGCTGTCCATCTTTGACCAGCATCCATGAAACCAGGGAAAGCTGATTTGTTGGCTTGCATATTTATCCTTGATGGTTCTTCACAGTGATTTGCAGAAAAATGAGGCAGGGAAGGAGAATCCTAGTGGTGGAGAGGGGGAACTTTTGGTGCTATTATAATATGGTTAGAAAAATTAAGGCAAGAGGCTGAGCTCTGTGGAAATGTGGGAGAGGATTCCTGGAATCCAGAAAATGCTAAGGCCAAGAAGAAAGAATGCTCCTGTAATATTTAAGGGACAATAAGTGGAATGGAATGCTGAGGGGGAAGAGGAGCCTGTTTCAGGGCTCCATGTAAAAATTAAGAGGGAAGGCCGGGTGGTTCAGTTGGTTAAGCATCTGCCTTCAGCTCAGGTCATGATCCCAGGGTCCTGGGATTGAGTTGTACATTGGGCTCCTTGCTCAGCAGGGAATAAACTTCTTTGTTTGCCTGCTGCTTCCCCTGCTTGTTCTTTCTCTCTGACAAAAAAATAAATAGAATCTTTTTAAAAAACAAGAAAAATTAAGAGATGATGTTGGCTTAGATCATAATGTAAATGTGACCAGAATTTGTTAGACTGTGGATATATTTTATGGGTAGCGTCAACAAGGCTGTCTAACAAATTAGACATATGGTGAAGGGAAAGAAAAGAATCAAAGTTGACTCCAGACATTTTCAGTTAAGGAACTGGGAGGAAAGAGTTGCTATCTTCTCAGAGGAAGACAATGTTGTGGGAAGATGATGAGGTCAATTTTAGATATGTGTGTTTGAGATGCTTATTATGTATCCAAGTGAAGAAGCCACACAGACAGTTGAACATACAAGTCAACAGTTGAGGGAGAGGTCTAGACCAAAAATATGTATTTGGGATTCATCAGAATACATTTACCACTTAAATCCATGGAAGGAGCTGGTCAGAGACTAGATCATGTGAGTGAGTGGTGAAGAGAAGCACCATGAGGGATCCCGTTAAGAGGTTTTGAGGAAAAAAGTGGAGGACACAGGAAAGGAGGCTGGGAAGGAGAGGCCAGTGACGTAGGAGGGAAAAGGAGGAAATTTTCCTGTTTTGGAAGTAAAGAAGGAACAGTTTCAAGAAGAGTCAGTTTCTACTAACAGTGTAGGTAAGACAAGAACTGAAAATGGACCACTGGATTTGGCAATTGACTGTATTGAGGTCAAGAGCAGTTTATTTTGTTTGTTTGTTTGTTTTTAAGATTTTATTTATCTGAGAGAGAAAGAGCACAAGCAGGCGGAGGAGCAGAGGGAGAGAGAGAAGCAGACTCCCCACTGAGCAGGAGCCTGATGCTCTTAGGAGCAATCTTGAAAAGGCAAACATTGATGACCCAGGAGAGGGGTAGAACTGCTAGAAATCATGTGCGTATTAGTTTCCTGTTGCTGCTATGACAACAAATCACTGCAAACTCTGTGACTTGAAACAACATCGAAGTATTGTATCACACTTTTGGAGTTCAGAAATTCAAAATTGGGTTCAACGGGCTAAAATCAAGGTGTTAGAGTGGCTTCATTCCTTCTTGAGGTTGTAGGGGAGAATCCATTTCCTTGCCTTGTCCAGCTTCTCAAAAACACCTTCTTGTCTTATGGGCTCTTCCTCCATCTTCAATGCTAGCCTCATAGCATCTTTGAATCTCTTATCCATGCTTCTGTACCCACTTCTGTCGGCAGTCCTGCCCAGTCCCACTGACAAGGACACTGTGATTACATTCGGCTCCCCCAGATATTCCAGGAAAATCCCCTCATCTCATGATCCTTAATCACATTTAAAAAGTTCCTTTGCCACACAAGGTAGCATATTCTCGGGCTGCAGGGATTGGGGCATGGACATTTTTGAGGTGGTTATTCAGCCTACCATACCACCTCTGTGGTTAAGTCGAGGCAACTAAGCCCTAGTTTTCTAATCCTTCCAATAGAATAATTATGATCAGGTGCCAAGTATTGAAGCTCTAGAATTTCGCCCCAGGTATCAAGTAGAAAGCCACATTAATAATAATAATAATAATAATAATAATAATAATAATAATAAAGCTTCTCTTTTAAGGTTAGCATCATTTTGACCCCATTATCTTCCCTATTTCTTGACAACACTCCCTTTTTTCTCTTATTTTATAATTCCTTCCCAGGATGTGCTGACGTCATCCTTGTTCATGCAGATGATGCAAGCTTCTCAATTTTTTTGATGTTCTCAATTGCAGAGAGTCTCTCCCTGTACTGAGACCACACTTGGGTGACTACCCCAACACTTGCTGCTTTTGGCTGCGGCATCTGTGAAACCCTCACGCTGATGTGGTCCGCACCAGTCCCTTCCCTTACCCTGTGGTTTCCCCTGCACCGCCGTCCATCAGGTTCTGATTCATCAGAGGGGCAGCCAGTGAGTCTCTCCCCTTTCCATCCTTCAGCTCCCATAGGAGTTTACATATTCAAATTAGGCTAACGGGACACAGTAAGTCGACATTTATCATATGTCATGCATTCTCTCTACATTTCTGTTTCAAACAAATTTGCCTCCTGGCTTGGTCATGTCTTTATCTGTCCTTGTATCAATCATACAAGACAAGTGTGCCCACAACAAAGACAATTCCTGCTTTTATTTTATCTAAAACCGAGACTCCAACTCCACTAGAGATTCTTAATCATCTGTTTTACAGTAAAGCCTCGGTGTCAGTAGGTTGTGAAAGCTCAATATGCAGTTCCAAGTGAGGCCAAGGTTGGAAATCCGCTAACCAATGATCACGTTCTCACTTTGCCTTCCTAACACCCATTTGACTTCAAATGATTGAGTTAGGTCACTCTTGTTAATTTCAGTTCCCTTGACATATAAAGGCTTTGGGAAGAGGACTGGCCAATGACAAATGAGAGGAACAGTGTTGGGGGGGCTTTTAAGGATTTGTTCCCACTTCTTTTTTTTTTTAAAACTGGTTTATTTTATTTTATTATTTTTTTTTATTATGTTCAGTTGGCCTTGATGTAGTGTTCAATGATTCGTTAGTTGTGTATAACACCCAGCGCTCATCACAACACATGCCCTCCTTAATACCCATCACCCTGTTACCCGCTCCCCCATTTCCCCCTTGTTCCCACTACTTAAAACAGGTGGCCCCTCTCCTGCTGCTGGCTGGCTGGTCCTGTAGGGACGTGATGCCCGGATTGCTGTGCTGCCTGCCCCCAGCTCAAGGGTGATGATGCTGACGTCCAGAGAAAGGAAGAGCTCAGAATATCAGACAAGACCTGGACCCCCATGGTCGACACCCAGTGCTTGCCTTGCCTATGGACTTCTTGTTACGGAGGTAACACACTTCCATGGGCTTTGACCAATAGGATGAGACTGGTTTTCTTGACTGGGTTCTGTAAATTAACGACTTTCTGTTGACGACTTCCCTGCACAACGCACTTTGCCGGCAGTTCAGAATCTGCAAAAGTTGCTGAGTCATCATTTGAGAACTTGGACCCCAGGGGATTCGAAGGGTATGACAATGGTGTTGGGTGATATTAAACTAAAAAATTATGCAGGAGATGCAGTGGTCCCCCCAAAAGCCTTGGATTTCTCCTTCACTTATCTTAAGGTCCCATTTGGGATGCATTTTGTTCTTCCAATGGAGCCCACTCCGTGACACAACAGTGAGTGAGGTGGGTTTTACTTAAAATTCCGTGGGTTACGGATTTCATCAAACACCGTATTTAACAGTCCATAAACCACCTCTGTTCTTTCTCCTCAAATTCTCCCCAGGCCAATAGCAGTGCCTCACACCCTCTCTACTCCCGACCCCCGTTTCTTATCCTTCTGCCCATACAGCTTCCCATTTTCCAAAGCAGTGCGTTTCTGGCCTTTGGCCCCATCCTCCTACCCTAAGTCTTTGTCAAGTTCAAGTGCACTGCTTTTGTTCACCCAGAAGGCAACATTACCCAATCCCACGTCAGAGAATTCATTAAAGGGAACAGGTCACTTCCTAGGGACAAGTACCGCTAGCCACATAATTTTATTTATTTTTAAGCCATGTCAATATACCCTTTGCTGGGCAAACATTTGCCATTCTCTGTGCGGTCACAGTTCTCACTGAAGGAATGAGTGAGGAGAAACTGAAAGCAATTAATTGTTTGTGGCACACCTGCATTACTTAGGACTCAAAGAGACCCCCTGCTATCTCTGTCTTTCATTCCTGCCTTCCTACTTCCTCTCTTCTCCCTTCCTCAAGGCCCTGTCTTAGCGTTCTCCTAGGGGACTAGGAAATCCTCAGGTCTCTTGGGAGTTCTCCCGTTCAGCATGATTGTATACACCTGGGGAAAGTTGGAATCCACACCAATTCCCTTAATGCACACTGGCCAATCAGCCGGATTCTCCAGATCCCCCATCCCCCAGGCTTGAGGATTCTGGCTGGTCACCGGATTAATAGGGGAATGCTCAGCCTGGGCTCCACTCCCCAAAGCTACATGTGTTCCCTTTCGGGGGAGGTTTGCAGTCCCGGACACTGACCTTACTTCCCTATCTTCATTAAAGCTGTAATCAGAAATCCTGCCTATTCTCCTCTGTTGGAACTACCTATTACTATTCTACCCTAACTCTTGCAGTCAGTTCACTGACACTCATTATTTATAAGGCAATCCTAAAATAGGCTCCTTTTTAAAAATAATTTTATTTTATTTTTTCAGTGTTCCAAGATTCATTGTGCACCACGCGCAGTGCTCCTCCTTAACTAAACCCACCACCAGGCCCACCCATCCCCCCACCCCCTCCCTTCCAAAACCCTCAGTTTGTTTCTCAGAGTCCACAGTCTCTCATGGCTCATCTCTGCCTGCAGTTTCCCCCAATTCACTTTTCCTTCCCTTCTCCTAATGTCCTCCATGTTACTCCTTAGGCTCCAGAAGTAGGTGAAACCATATGATAATTGACTTTCTCTGCTTGGCTTATTTCATTCAGCATAATTTCCTCCAAGCCTCCTGTTAAGTAATAAATGCGATAATATCTGGAAAGGACTTAGCTTAATGGCACCTTTTGACACTCACAAGTTGGTAAGTATCCTTGGTAATATTTTATTAATATAGAGACGAATGAAGACAAAGGTAGGAAATAATGCAAAGAGAGAATGGTGATCAATCGGTAATTCCTACAAAAAAGTAGATATTTCAGTAATAAGCAATCATTTTTCTATCCCATTTTATTCTGGGTCACTACTCTGTATGAAGATCTCCTTACTTTACAGTAAGCCGTTTGGACATGGGACCTGATTCTAATGGGACTTTCTTTCTATTTCTGACATGTTGCAGATGGTGGGCAGTTCATAAGTAGCTAATGAGTTTTAGAAATGAGAAACAAAATACTATCAGTGACCGGTATCACTCTAAAGTCTGTGTTAGCACCGAGCCGGTGGCTGGACTTACCTGGTGAACACAGAGCCGGCCTCTTCTTCCCCTGGGAATTTAAAATAAAAAGGGACAGGCTCTGCCACTGCTTTATTGACAGATATAGCTCGGCTGAGAGATATGATTGAATATTTGACTCTGTGTGTTCTCTGTGTTCACTTCTGGGCAAGGAATATGATTTGAATAATTTCATTATTACTTTTTAAAAACCGCATTTATTATAAAGTCATGTTTGTGAAAGGAAGAAAGGCAGACTTCACAACCTGCCAGGTCATGAAATTTTTAACTTTTACTTTTTTGGGGGATTTTATTTATTTATCTGAGAGGGAGAGAAAATCATGGAACCAATTTTACACATTGTTGTTCCCACCTGGGGGCTGCTGACCAGTATAACCACCCACCTCTAATGAACACGACATAGGAGCCTTAGTTTCTACCTGAAGCCCTGCGTGGGGTGCCCATTGTGGGAATGTCTCAGATGTTGTTGGGCAGACACACCAGCTCGGGCTAGGTCCACATCTAGAGGTCAGGAGGGGAGGGTGCTAAGCCTGTGTCACTTTGGGTAAATATTACAGAATTATTTTCCCAAGAGACTCTTAGCTCCTCCAACTTCTGTCTCATGTGCTTTGTTTCCTTCTTACTCTGTAGAGCCCCAACTGGTTTGCAGAGTTTGGGCTTGGGGTGGGGAAGGAGAAGGGGTAGGATGGCACAGTGTCACAGGTGTTCCTGGTGGGGTGGTAGTTTTCAGCCTGCAGGAAGCAGCAGTTGGCAGATACTCATTAGTCAGGGTTCCCAGGGCCCTTCCAGGAGCAGGATGATCCATGGCTTCGGTCCAGACAGAGGTACACTGAAAGGATGACCAGCAGCCCGAGGGCTCCCTCCAGCAGTGCGCAGGCAGAGGCAATGAGGCACCTCTCCACAGCCCCAGGGACCCAGGAGGTAGGAGGGGAACCAGCCCCAGAGGATGCGTAGGACTCGGGTGGGCAGAAGTGTGCGGAAGGAATTGAGCGCACATCTCCTTGGGGAACGATGGCAAATGCTTCTTCTGATACATCTATCGTGCAGCAAAAGGGCAGCTGTCCCAGTCTTTTACCGAAGAGTCAGAGATGACAGTCAGGCCTAGACTGTCGTGTGTGCAGGTCGTAGGGGTGACTTGCTCTGGGGGTAGCTTGGCAGAGAGTCTAAAGAACCACTCACTTACTGATCAAGTTCTCTTGCTAGGAGCAAACATGTAACTGAGTGCATTTTAAAGATCTAATTGGCTTTATTAAACAACTCCCGAATCAGGCAGCGTCCCATCTAGCAAATAGAATGGAGTTTCATCAAACTGCAGATGAACGAGAGTGTTTAAGTATAGAGAGGGAGCAGAAAAAGGGAAATGATTAGCAAAGAACCGATGGTTTTGGGCAAGGTCGCCCTTTTAACGGGAATGGAAGGGTCTAGTGACCAGGCATTCCCACGCTGACCTGAGGGGCTCAGACTGCATTAAGTAGGGTAGTGAGTCCTGATTCACTGACTCGGAGCCTAACCTAAGTGGCTGCATGATGCCCTATGGATTTATTTATTTTCATTTTTATTTTTTTTTAATATTTTGTCTATTTATTTGACAGAAACACAGCCAGAGAGGGAACACAAGCAGGGGGAGTGAGAGGGAGAAGCAAGCTTCCCGCCGAGCAGGGAGCCCGATGCGGGGCTCGATCCCCGGAGCCTGATATGGGGTCTATCCCAGGACTCCGGGATCATGACCTGAGTGGAAAGCAGTTGCTTAACTGACTGAGCCACCCAGGCGCCCCTGCCCTGTGGATTTAATACTGTGCACATTAATTCCACATTTATCTAATTTTCTTAGGTCCAAAAAATATTAATTTGATATACTTGATTCCTTTAAAGACTTCAAACACCAAATCAGGCACATCTGAAAATACAAAACACAAAGTATTCTATATCCATTAAATATTTTCGATAAAGCCAATATTTCTATGGCTAATAGATTTAATAACTCCAGTTCTCCTGGATTTTAAAGCACCATTTGAAAATATGTGCATAAAAATAGCACACTGCTTTCAACAAGTGTTCATCTCTAGGAACAGCTTTTACAAAAAATGTACATTTATTTTCTATAATTTTTAAGAATGTTAACTTTTAGAACATCTTTTACAAAAATATACATTACTTTCTATAGTATTTCTTAAAATTTATTTACTTATTTATTTGAAAGAGAAAAAGAGAGTGCACAAGCAGGGGGAGGGGCAGAGGAAGAGGGAGAAGCAGACTCCTCTCTAAGCAGGGAGGCAGACAAGGGGCTCTATCTCAGGACCCTGAGATCATGACCTGAACTGAAAGCAGACGCTTCACTGCCTGAGCCACACAGGTGGCCGCATACTTTCTATAATATTTAAGAATGCAAACTTAATCATGTCATCATAAGGAACCAGATTTTTATGTCAGACCACTTTGTTAAAATCTGGGACAGTCATAGACCCAGCAGGGACAGTGAAAGAACTCTGAGATGGACAGTTGTTGAAGACCTGGGTATACAGCTCATCTCCTGCTTCCTCTCATATCCACATTTGTCTGTCATAAGCATGGAGTTTTCTAAAGCCATGCTCTTTAGGTGGGACCTAAGCAACAAGCTATGCAACCCACAGTATTTCCTACAATGACTCATCATTTTAAATTAGAGGAGGCCATGTTTGTTCTCAAGTGTTAGTTGACGTGTGTATGACTAGGGCATAACCTTATGTCCTTAAGACAAAGCACATAATTATTGGGATCAAATTCTTTACATAGGCTGAGATTGTATCTCTCTTATTTTGTATAATGTCTCATTGGACTTTTTTTGTTTTAGTCAGTTTATTGAAATCCATCCTTAAAAGTTGCTCCCTTGGGAATATCAGTGTATATGATGAAGGCAGCCAGGGAAACTTCCTAGGCCTGCTTCAGGTAGTAAAAAGATAAGGAGAAGATGCAAATGGTCAAGAAACTACATTGTCTAATGAGCTCAGATCTGTTTAAAGATTTTATTTATTTATTTGACAGAGAGAGAGATCACAAGTAGGCAGAGAGGCAGAGAAAGAGGAGGAAGCAGGCTCCCTGCTGAGCAGAGCGCCCGATGCGGGACTCGATCCCAGGATCCTGAGATCATGACCTGAGCCGAAGGCAGAGGCTTTAACCCACTGAGCCACCCAGGCGCCCTCAGATCTGTTTACAGAAGAAGGCCAAATTTTAATAATATAGAAAAAGCTGGACTTCTGGTCTCTGGTCTCACCATTTACAAACTTGGAAGTCATTATTCCCGTCCTCGTAAAAGCCAAAAAGTAAACCAAAATTCCACAGCTCTTAGATCCATCAGAAAATTGAAGTCATGGGACAAAAGGAAGACCCCAACATTGGAGATGGGTGGATGTAGAGAATCATGGCGTACCAGAAGCAGAAGAATAACATGGGCAGTGAACCCATATTACCGAACATTAAAATTTACCAGAAAAGCTCCAGCCATCATGTGGTATGGAAATGCGGAACATAGACAAGTCTGTCAGTGGAACAGAGCAGACCCACGCAAATATAGTAAACTGGTCTTTGACAAAAGAGCAAAGACAATCCAAAGGAGAAAGATTAATCTTTTCAATAAATCCACATGTAAAAAGCGAATCTAGACTCAGGCCTTAGACTTCACAAAAATTATCTCAAAATGGATTGTAGACAGAATTGTAAAAGTAAAACCATGTAACTCTAGAAGAGAACAGGTGAAAATCTAGATGATCTTGGGTACAGCAATCACTTTTTAGGCACAACACCAAGTGCACAATCCATGTAAGAAAAAAAAATCAATGTCAGCCTATATTAAAATAACTTTTTTAAAAAATCTGCTCCTTGAAAAGCACCACAAAGAGAATGAGAAGACAAGCCACAGACTTGGAGAAAATATTTGCAGAACTTTTATCTAATAAAGGATTGGTGTCCAAAATATGCAAAGCTGTCTTAAAATCTCAACAGTGTGAAAACAAACAACCCAATTTTAAAACGAGCAAAAGATCGGAACAGACACATCGCCAAAGGAGATATATAGATAAGTTTATGAGAAGTTGTTCAACATCATTTGTCATTAAAGAATTGCAAATTTTTAAAAATATGAACTGCCACTACACTGTGTTAGAATGGCCATAATCTGGGAGGCTGACAACATCAAATGCTGAGGAGGCTGGGGGGAGCAACAGGAACTCTCATCCCCTGCTAGTAGGAACGGAAAAATAATGTGACCACTTTAGAAGACACTTTGGCAGTTGCTTATAAAACTAAATAACTCTCAGCAAAGGATCCAGCAATTGTACTCCTTGGTGTTTACCCAAACCAGTTGAAAACTGAAGTCCACACAGGAAACTTCATATCAATGTTGTAGCAGCTTTTCCTAATTGTCAAATGACGTAGAGGGGATCTGGATACATAGTTCTATTCATAACAGAGAATCTTATGCAGCAACAAGAAGAGATGAAGTCTCAGGACATGAACCTAAATACATATTGCTAAGTAAAAAATAAGTCAGTCTTACAAGGCTACAGTGCGATCTAATTCCAACTGTGTGACACTTGGGAAAGGGCAAAACTTTCAAAACAGTAAAAGGATCAATAATTTCCAGGGATTTGGAGGAGTCGAGAAAGAGGAGAATGGATGAGTGAAGCACAGGGGGGATTCAGGGCAGTGAAACTATTCAGAGTGATGTATACAGTGATGGTGGACACATGTCTTTATGCATTTTTCAGTATTTATAGATCAGTACAACCACAGTGTGAACCCTATGGCAAACTGTACCTTAGTTAATAATAATATATCAATATTGGCTCATCAGTTGTAACAAATGTCCCTCAGTCATGCAAGGTACTAATAATAGGGAAAACTGAGCTGGAGGGGAGGAACGGGGGAGAGAAAATTGGAACTCTCTTTACTTTATCTGCATTTTTTTCATAAGTCCAGTACTACTCTAAAAATATAATCTATTAATAAAAAAATGGTCCAATTCCTAGTGCTTCTCACAACTTCTGTCCATGAATTAAAACAAACTTTCTGAGCAGCTTTAAGAGCCAGATTTTGTGACTCTCCTATGACACAACTATTAAAGGGTCTGATACCAATCTAGCCTGGATGTCAGCATTTCTGACAGTTCCGAGGTCTATGAAGGTGAACTCGAATGGGAAATGAGGCCATTCACCTGGACCCGAGTGAACTAGATCAGCAGGCTGCCAGACTTCATCACACGAAGTCACGTGGAGTTGTCTTGGGGGACACGGCTTTAGAAGGACCATTTCCTTCAACACGACAAGGGACCATCCACCTGTGTGAGCTGGCCGGCTTATCTCTGCAGGTCTGTGGCCGTTCTCCTAGGCTGGACAGATTTGGCCGTTCTCCTGCCTGCACAGAATTTAGAGAGACCGAAACACCTGCATAACTTGCAGAGCAAAGTAACTATTTCATTCCATCCTGACTTGCAGTCCCACAGAGGTAAAGAGCAGCCCTTTTCTGAGCCTCTAAGAAGGTCCCGAGATGAGCGCACCTGTGCCCAAGATGGCATGTTGAGAAGAACCTTGCCATTCAAGAACAGCCAAGTGGGCGAAGCTCCTGGCTCTGCGCAGCACCCCGTAGAACTGAAGGTGTCAGAAGGGTTTGTCGCCGGTAACAGTCTATGGACATCGCAGTTCCAAGCACAAAGGGGATGAGAAATCATGGAATCCGTTCCGAGATTTGGCTAAGACCCTCCAAGTCAAAGGCCGGAGGGGTATGCCAATATTGGTCCACCAGGAAACAGTCTCCGGAGATCTGATATTCAGGAGAAAGAATGCGATAAGCCTGAACCCTAACACAAGGCCTGAGGCACCCCAAGAGTTACCGTAGAATCTGGGGGCATGCAAGAACGTGACTGTTTCTCACATTAAAAATAACAGAGCAAAGAAGATAATCTCTCACCATGAAAAAGGACCAGCAGATCCCCAAATGGGAAAAGAACCCCATGAAAAGAAATAAAAATGGTGGAGGAACTTGAAAATAATCTGGTTTGGCACTCTCAAAGAAATTAAGAAGGGACAAACATGGAAGGAGAAGGAAAATTAAAAAAAGACAGATGGGAGAAGGACTTTGAAGTGTGAATAAGGGAGAAGACCCAGCATACCTGGGGGGCTCAGTTGGTTAAGCATCTGCCTAAGCTCAGCTCATGACCCGGGGTCCCTACTCAGTGGGGAGTCTGCTTCTCCTTATCCCACCCCCCATACCCCGGCTTGTGCCGTCTCTCTCAAATGAATAACTGAAAAATCTTAAAAAAAAGAATAACCCTTACTAGATGCAATAAAGGGTTGCTAATTTTATTTAAATTAGTGACTGCTTTTAGAACCTACCTGATGTGTTTTTATCTGCCAAAGCCAATGACAAAAGAATCTATTTTGATGACTTCCATGTAAAAGAAGTTAATCAGTGTAATTTTCCCAATAAAGATCATTTTGCCTTTATAGCTTTTGGGGGCAGGCACAGGTACCTCCTGCTTCTCAAAAGTTCACCTTACACCACTTCGCTTTTATGAAGGACCTACATTAGTCATTAGTACCTGTTTTCGTTAGCTGAAAGAAATTTGAAGAGTTGGGTTTTTTTAAGCTTGCTCTTAGGAGAAGAGGGGAGAAGGCCAAGAGCGCCGAGCCTGGTTTTGCAGCCCGCTCGCCACCGCCACCCAGCGCCGTCCCCGGGAACTGCACGCGGCGTCTCCGCATCCAGAGCTCTGAGCTGCGTCTGTGAGCCTCTGGTTTGAGCGCAGGCTCTTCTGCGCCTCCCTCCCTCGACGAGGTTGCCCCGAGTCTCAGGAGGCCTAAGGGAGGTGATGTTTTTGCGTCTGCAGTGCCCCGAAATTGTGAAGCTGATGAGCCTGCATTCATGGGAATTGCTTCTTCACTTTGGGCTGTTAGGAAAGGTTTAGTAGCAAGGCGTCACTTTCCGGTGGAGGGGGGGACCTACATTTGCATTTAATCTCTAAACCACATTTACCAACAGGAGCGACTTTCAAGGTCAAGCCCATTCCTTTTATGCATGCCTGCATGGGGCAGTCTTCCTTCTGCCTCTCGGTAAGCCTTGCTTCTGCCCCACAGGGAAAGGCAAATCAGGCCCGCTCAGATTTCACTGGGTAAACCCAGTGATTACGTCCCTTTAGGCTTCCCCTGGCGGCTCTCTTGTTCCGCGGGGAAAACGGCAGTCCACATGCTCCTTTGCGCTTCCTCCTGGATCACTTTCGTGTTCCTGCCGAACCAGAGAAATCTTTGCATCTTCCCCCAATTTTTATTTTGAACAATGTCAAACTTACTAAAATTTGAAAGCACAGTATACTGAGCATGCCTATGCTCTCCGCCAACACTCCCCTATTGTTAATAGTTCGCTACACTTTCTTCTTCTCTCCATTTTTGTTTTCCCTGTGGAAACTCTAAAAAATAAGTTAGAAACAGCACTCTTCAGTTTAGCAAGAATCTCCCAAGAGTGAGGGCATTCTCCAGCACAACCACAAGCCACAACCACCCCGGGAATAGAGTAATATCCGGTGGCAGCCGCCCTCTGACGTCTCCCGCTGTCCCGGGAAGGTTTGCCTCCGTGGGGATCCCCCAACGGGCTAGAATAAAAGGTGTGAAGTGAAAATGACCTGCTCAATAGGTAATAGGAAAACACCAGAGGAAGGCTGAGGAGGTGAGAGGGAGAGGAGGGACCCCTGAAAGGTAATGCCGCTGGGAACTCCGGGAAGCATTATGGAGCCTCTAGCACAGGAGCCCTTCCAAACCAGGCCGTGGAGGAGGCGCACACCAGCGTCTCCCTGTCGGGAGGGTTGCTCGCTGGGGGCATTAATGTCCTGGCTCTTCTGCCCGGGGTCACAGGCTGCAGTGGCAGCGAGCAGAGAAAGCCCTGAGGCAGAGGGACGCGGAGGTGGCAGCTGCGGGTCCCACATCGGTGCCATGGTGACGCAGGTGGAACTCAGCAGGGCTGCCTCAGTCCTAGCGAACGCTCCTCCGCCCAGGACACGATGTTGCCGTCACATTTATTTGTCACGTGTGTTTAGTTCACCAGGACGAGCCCTCTGCCTCTTGGTGTCTTTCATGGCCCCCGCGTTCCCATTTCTGAAGAGGCCAGGCACAGCCGCCTCTATAGGATCTTGGTCCATGACACCCCGCTAATGCTCTGGCCGTCCATCCTGCGCCCCAGGCACAGCCGTCCTGGTACAACTCTGCTGGTGCAGTGGGGCCTGCAGGATGACCGGTATGCTGTGCCCTCCGAGATCGGGGTGCCCGGTCCCAGGGGTGCCTGGCACCATCTGTTGCTCAAATGTGGATTCCCCTAAAGGGCAGGCATCGCCGGAGAACCGCTAACTGGAGTCGGGCCACCCTCGGTGTTACTTAGTGTTGCTACACCTTCCACGCCCCCTGTGATGGTGCTTCCTCACTCTCTCCGTTTGCCTCCTGTAGGAATGGATCCCGTAGCCCGGAATCTTCTCACCTGCGGCCTGGGCCCTTCACTGGCACTGCTGTTGGGGTGCACAACATGGAAGCCTGGGGAATTTCTCCCGCTGTTAGGATGGGTCAAGACTCCCCCATATCTTCTGGGACAAGGTCCTGAGGCACAGTCCCATTATTAAAGATCCCTTAACTGAAAGTATTGCGATTCAAACAGTCTATTTGGTAGCTCCCTATGGCCAGTTCTGAAGGTGGGCAAAATTGAGTGGCTGAGGGCTGTAACTTCAAGGTGGCTGTCCCGCCCTGTGGCCTTGTCCCGTGGCAGAGCTCGCGGCAGCGGCTCCTTTCCTGGCATCCATCTGGCTAGCACACTTTTTTTGTTTAAGCCTTTATTTATTTATTTGACAGGGAGAGAGCACCAGGAAGGGGAGCAGCAGAGGGAGAGGGAGAAGCAGACCCCCCCTGAGCCGGGAGCCCGAGCGGCTCAATCTCAGGTCCCTGGGATCAGGACCTGAGCAGAAGGCAGACGCTGAACCGTCTTACTACATACAGGTATCCCAGACTTCCAGCCTGGCTTGCCCCTGTGGAGGAGGAAAACTTTTCCCTTCCTCCTTCCTGGGTTCTTTAGCTGGTCTAATAATTAAATTGACCTAAGATAGGTTAACAGGAGGAAAACAAATTTAATTTCATACATACAGGAGCTCCTAGAAATATGGGGCTCAAAGAAGTGACCAAAGCAGGCACCTTTTATACCCTTTAGACAAGAACACGATACATTTCTGAAGAATTAACAAGACAAGGAACTTTGGGCTTGGGCTCGCAAATTACAGAAAAAGTCACCTCCCTGTTTCTACAACAGGCTCAGCCCCAAATTTCCTCTCTGGTGAGAAGGGTGCCTTTATCCTCCAGGGGCTGGGAGGTATCCCTGACATGTAGAATGTATTTCCTGCAGGGGGGATAGAGGAGGGACAGGGTGTTTCTACACAGGCCATTTCTTTTTTCTTTTTTTTTTTTTATTTTATGTTACTTAAATTTTCCCCCCAGTGTTCCAAGATTCATTGCCCATTCCCCACACCCAGTGCTCCATGAAATAGGTGCCCTCAGTACCCACCACCAGGCTCTCCCATCCCCTCACCCCCGTCCCTCCAAGTCCCTCAGTTTGTTTCTGTGTTCAAAGTCTCTTGTTTCATTTCTCTCTCTGGATTACCCTACTTCCCATTTACTTTCCTTCTCCTACTGTCCTCTATGTTACCCCTTACGTACCGCAAGTAAGTGAAGCCATGTGATACTTGACTTTCTCTACTTGGCTTATTTCACTAAGCATAATCTCTTCCAGTCCAGTCCACATTGCTACAAAAGTTGAATCTGCATCCTTTCTGATGGAGGCATAATATTCCATTGTATATATGGACCACATCTTCTTTATCCATTCATCAGTTGAAGGGCACCTTGGCTCTTTCCACAGTTTGGCAATTGTGGCCATTGCTGCTATGAACATTGGGGTACATATGGCCCTTCTTTTCACTACATCTATATCTTTGGGGTAAATGCCCAGTAGTGCAATTGCAGGGTCATAGGGTAGCTCTATTTTTAATTTTTTAAGGAATCTCCACACTGTTTTCCAAAGCGGCTGCACCAACTTGCATTCCCACCAACAGTGTAAGAGGGTTCCCCTTTCTCCGCAGCCTCTCCAACACTTGTTGTTTCCTGACTTGTTAATTTTGGCCATTCTGACTGGTGTAAGGTGGTATCTCAGTGTGGTTTTGACTTGAATTTCCCTGGTAGCTCGTGACACTGAACATTTTTTCATGTGTGTCTGTTAGCCATTTGTATATCTTCTATGGAGAAGTGCCTCTTCATGTCTCTTGCCCATTTTTTGATGTGTTCATCTTCTTTTTGGATGTTGAGTTTGAGTAGTTCTTCATAGATCTTGGATACCAGCCCTTTGTCTGTAGTGTCATTTGCAAATATCTTCTCCCATTCTGTGGGTTGCCTCTTTGTTTTGGTGACTGTTTCCTTTGCTGTACAGAAGCTTTTTATTTTGATGAAGTCCCAGAAGTTCATTTTCGCTTTTGTCTCCTTTGCCTTTGGAGACGTGTCTTGAAAGAAGTTGCTGTGGCCAATGTCAAAGAGGTTACTGCCTATGTTCTTTTCCAGGATTTTGATGGATTCCTGCCTCACGTTGAGGTCTTTCATCCATTTCGAGTTTGCCTTTGTGTGTGGTGTAAGAGAATGGTCTAGTTTCACTCTTCTATACGTAGCTGTCCAGTTTCCCAGCACCATTTATTGACGAGACTGTCTTTTTTCCACTGGATATTTTTTCCTGCTTTGTCAAAGATGATTTGCCCATAGATTTATGGGTCCATATGTGGACTCTCCACTCTGTTCCATTGGTCTATTTCTCTGTTTTTGTGCCAGTACCATGCTGTCTTGGTGATCACGGCTTTGTAATAAAGCCTGAAGTCAGGTAATGAGATGCCCTCAGCTTTGCTTTTCTTCTTCAGCAATTCCTTAGCGATTCGGGGTCTTTTTTGGTTCCATGTAAATTTTAGGATTGTTTGTTCTAACGTTTTGAAGAATGTTGGTGGAATTTTGATCGGAATGGCATTGAAAGTGTAGATTGCTCTGGGCAGTATAGACATTTTGACAATGTTTATTCTTCCGATCCATGAGCGTGGAATGCTCTTCCATCTTTTTGTGTCTTCTTCAATTTCTTTCACGAGTGTTCTGTAGTTCCTCGAGTGCAGATCCTTGACTTCTTTGGTTAGGTTTAGTCCTAAGTATCTTATAGATTTTGGTGCTATAGTAAACGGAATCGATTCTCTGATTTCCCTTTTTATTTTTTCGCTGTTAGTGTATAATGCCTTTTCTGCACTCGCAGAACAATCAACGTGATAGAACAAATCAATAAGAGAAGAGAGAAGAACCGCATGGTACACAGGCCATTTCTTAAGTGACTTTAATTCAAAGTAATCAGTGTACCAGAATAGCATATTTTTGGGTGACCTGTCTTGAAGGTTACCATTTGAAGGAACTCAGCCCACAGTCATCTGGATTCCCGCAGATGGTTCCCAGCTGTGGCACATGACCTCTGCCACCAGGGCTGGAACAATTCCATAACACCACATTTTGGCATTATGTGGATGGTATTTCCTGTATGTGAGCCCCTGCTATAGAACAGGCTTTCTGGGGCGGGGAGCAGATCCTCCAGATGGGCAGATTGACCGGCCCTGAGGCCCCTAGGTTGAATGGCTTTCCTTCAGGTAGAGCCAGACGGTAGGAGGATGACTTCCCCAACTTAGCCCCTTGCCTGAGGCCATGGGGGAGGTGGAGGTACCCTCTCAGCTTGCCCTCCCTCCTGGTTAGATGGGGAGTCCCCTGAGACAAGGGCACTGTTTTGCAGAATGGGGCCAACAGAGTGGTGGGCTCCTGCCCCCTCCAGTACACCCTGACCTGGGAGATACAAGGGGCTCCGGTGGGCTCCTGCCCCCTCC
>PITA01014224.1:0-54240 GCA_004023965.1 Spilogale gracilis | reverse complement strand
TAACAACTTACATGCTTTCTCAGAAAAAAATGTGAATATGAAGCAGTAAGTACATCTCTTTCTTCATCTTCAGAAATGAAAGACCAGCCAGTTTACACAGAAGTGAAAATACATACTTCAAACTCCAATGAGACAAAGACAAGAAAAATGCAATCATCTACAGAAAAAGGTAAAGTACATGGAGAACACCTAGCTTACCCGTCCTCCAACTGCTAAACCTGTATACATGTGACTCAAATAAATTCAAACTCACGTTACTGACCCAAATAAGAGTCAGCTTGTCCAGGTTCGTGAGGTTGCTTAAACTATATCTTATGATGTAAATGAAAAAGCAGTGTTGAAAACCAAATATCCATTGTTAGTATATTCTAGAACATTAAAGTAGTTTGAGTGCTATAATCATATGTTCATAATTAAGTCAAGTATGAAAACTATTTCTTTTCAGTTTGGAAACAATTGTGGATCTCCTAATGTCACCATGGACTCATTCTATAATGTTTCAAAAAAAGGCACTTGATTAACATTATTTGATACATGTTTGTGGTTATAATTTCTTCCATATAATAACTGTGCCTATTCCTAATGTTGAGAACAGTAGTGAGGCCCCAGGGAGACAACTGTGGATGTTTAAATAACTAAGCAAACATATGATATTACAAGCTAATAAATGCCTTCTGATTGTGAGTAAAAGGGATTTCTACAGATATATTTTAGAATATATTAGTTTACTTTTCTGAAAACAAGTCCATAAACCTATTCCACCTTGAACCCTTAAATCCCTGAGATAAATCAGGGGACTATTTCCATAAAGGTAGAATCAGTGAGTCCCCCAAGAGATACATACAAACAGAGTTGGGAAAAGAACCTAGGCAGGTAACTCACAGTTCATTATTGTTTCCCACTGATCAATGTCCCTTTCAATTTATCATTCCCAGTTTGAAGACATTCAAGAGTTAGGGTCTTGAATTTATAGGAAAGTCTCCCTCAAAACCCTGCTCTTTAATTTGGTCTTTCCTCTGCTCACCTCCTCCCTGTCTCATTTTCTCTCTGGGCAGGGTCTTCGGTGCCATTTGCTTGGCATCTCACTGTAATGATTCTTGGAATCTGCTGTTTCTTTCTTCTTTTAACAGTTGGAGTCTTGGGATTCTCTGGTAAGTTAAACTAGATCTGTGCCTTGAGCCAAAAATCTCCTGCTTTAGGAGTGACTATTTTTACTGGTTTCCTCTCCTGCTAGTTCCATAGTGGTGATCACTAGTTTTACCCAGGAAGCCCTTCCAGCTTCACCACTAATGTCATTACGTGGCCATTTACATTTCTCAGAAGGCCCTGATTCTTCCTTTACTTATAAACCCTCGATTGTATTCAGGATATTTCCAGGAAAGCTTGTATTTGAGGTTTTGTTGATGGCCAGTTATGCTGGGTGCAGAGTAATCGCTCCCTCCTCTCTGACATCTCTTTTCAATAAACTGTCCAGTCCTCTTAGTTCTACCTCCATGTTGTATTCTGAGGCTCTTTAAATTGTTTATTCTCATAAATGCTTACTACAATCATCCATCATTTTCTCCTGTGCTATTCCAATCACTTCCTAAATTACACTAAAGTCAATCGACACTCAAACTCCTACTGAAGTAGCAAAAAAAAAAAAAAAGAAAGAAAAACTTCTACAAATATATCTCTGTCACCAAATGCCAAGAAAACATTAACAATGTTTCATTCTTTCCTGAATTCCTGAATTAAGTTGAGGTTCCCCTACTTATATTTATTTCATGAATCATAATATTATTTCAACCAAATATTTTTAGTTCATAAGTCATGGCTCAAGGACTATGGACTCTCAGTGTTCTCATCAAAATTTAGTACACTTTCTTAAATAAATGTTTCTTACTTTAATATATGCCCTTAGCAAATTCCAAAGACTTTAAATGGTTGATATTGTATAATGGTGCTTTTCATTAGTTATGGTTATTTTGCTGAAGAGCAGTTCTACAGAAATTTGCAAGAAGACTCCTCTATGTATATTTTAATATGTTCTTTAGAAGTTAAAACCTCTACATTTGTTAGCCATAACACTCTCAGGACATCTTATGTGTAATGGATGCTTACTTAGTATCTTCTTGATTGAAATATAGTTTACATTTCAGTCCTGCATATTGTAGCAACATTGAGCCAAGCAATTCTGCTGTATTTGTGTAATAACCACTTAGATCTTAACTTTTAGAGAGGAAAGTAGGAACAACCTTAGAATGATTCAATATATATAATCAGAATATGTCACAAATTCAGGTGTTTTAGTGTCACAATTCAGGAGTTTTATTCCTTATTAGTTAAAGAACACCTATAAGAATTTCTAGACTATGGGGTTTTTTTTTTCCTCATTTTTCTCTCTCCAGGCTCAAAGATGAGTTTCACACCAAGATTTGTTTTTATTTAATTGTCTTTACAAATGCAGTTTAATAGATGGTACAACCCTTTTTGAAATGCATTAATCTGTAACTTGAAGAGATTTAGAGAACAATGGATATAATTTCTTTTTTAGTAGTTATAAGTTATTTGTAACTTACTATGGCAAAAAATACAAGACTCCATTTGTGATGATGGTACTTTTTCCTTCAAATAAACTTATTTAAAGATTGAATATAGTTAACATAACATACTTCTTACATAATTGCATGTATTGCATGTCTAGGAAATTTGTCACATGACATATAAAAGACTAGGATTTACAAAAAATAGAAAAACACGAATTCAAATGAATACATGCACTCCTTTGCTTTTAGCAGCATTATTAACTAGCCAAGAAGTGAAACAACCAAAGTGTTCTTTGGCTGATGAATGAATAAAGAAGATATAATGGATGTATGGGTGTGTGTGTGTGTGTATGTATTATTAAGCCATAAAAAATGATCTCTTGATATTTGTGACCACATGGATGGAGCTAGAAAGTATAATGCTAAATGAATTCAGTCAGGGTAAGACAAATACCATGTGATTTCACTCATATGAGGTATTTAAGGAACAAACGATCAAAGGAAAAAATGAGACAAACTAAGAAACAGATTCTTGGCCATAAGACAACAAACTGATGCTTAGCAGAAGGGAAGGCAAGGAGGGATGGATTAAATAAGTGATGGGGATTAAGGAGTACACTTGTGATGAGCACTGGATGATGTACGGAATTGTTGAATCACCATACTGTGCACCTAAAACTAATATAACAGCATATGTTAACTCTACTGGAATCAAAATAAACCAGTAAAAAAAAAGAAGAGAAATACCAGTTATTACAAGTGTTGATCCATAGATGAATGGATAGATGCAGTATATATACAATGATGAGGTACTCAACTATTAAGACAATGAGATCCTGCATCAACATGGACAGACCTACAGGGTACTATACCTAGTGAGAGAAGTCAGAGAAAGACAAATATTATATGATTTCACTCATTTGTACAATTTAAGAAACAAAACAAGTGAACAAAGAAAAATAGAAATTAACGAAAAAGCTCTTATATAAAAAGAACAACCACTCTGGTGGTTGTCAGAGGGAACATAGGTAGGGGGATGGGTGAAACAGATGAAGGGGACTAAAAGTCTGCTTATCTTGATGAGCATGATTAATGTATAGAATTGTTGAATCATTATATTATGTATCTGAAACCAAAATAACACTATGTTAATTATACATCAATTTAGAAACAAACAAATGACTGGAATTTAAAAAGTAGTGCTTAATAAGATTAATTTTTAAAAGGAACATCTTTAAAATAATTTATATATCTTTGAAATATATTATTTCTCCTTAATATAAGTAAAATACTACATATAAACCATCAACTGGGGGCGCCTGGGTGGCTCAGTTGGTTAAGTGACTGCCTTCGGCTCAGGTCATGATCCTGGAGACCCGGGATCAAGCCCCACATCGGGCTCCCTGCTCTGTGGGAAGCCTGTTTCTCCCTCTCTCACTCCTCCTGCTTGTGTTCCCTCTCTAGCTGTGTTTCTCTCTGTCAAAAAAAAAAAAAATCTTTAAACCATCAACTGTTCTCGTTAAAAGACAACTCTGATAAATATATTGATTTAAAGATGTACTCCATTGTACATATACACACCACATCTTTATCCACTCATCTATCAATGGATTCTTAGGTAGCTTCCATTTCTTAGTTACTTTAAATAATGCTGCAAGAAACATAGGGGTGTATATATCTTTTTGAGTTCTTGCTTTCATTTTCTTGAATAAATACCCAGGATTTGATTTATTAGAACATATGGTATTTCTATTATTTTTTTTGAGGAAAATCCATACTGTTTTCCACATAACTGCACCAATATATGTTTCTCCCAACAGTGTACAAGGGTCCCCTTGAGTATTATTCAGTCATAAAAGAGAAAGAAATCTTGCCTTTTGCAACAGTACAGATGGAATAGAAGGTTTCATGCTAAATGGAATAAGTCAGGATAAGAAGAAAAGTGCAACATGATTCCTCTTATATGTGGAATTTTTTTAAGTACATACAAACAAAAAATAAAAACAGACCACAAATACAGAGAACAAACTAATGGTTACCAGAGGAGAAGATGGTTGGAGGATGAATAAAATATGTAAAAGGGAGTGGGAGGTACTAGCTTCCAGTTATGAAATGATTAAATCACAGTAATGAAAGATACAACATAGGGAATGTATCCAATGGTATCATAATACCATTGCATTGCCTGGTGACATGTAGCTACCCACACATGGTGAGCCTAGCATGATGAATACAGTCGTCAAATCACTATGGTATACACCTGAAACTAATGTAAAACTAGTTTGTCAACTATATCTCAATAAAAAATAAAAATTTTGAAAAAGATGTAAGCATCCCTCATCAATATTCTATACAGTTCTATTTAGAGATTACTTTTTTATATTGTGGAAAAGAGTAAGAACCAGAGTTAACTAAAAGAAAAAAATCATTGAACAAAATTAATATATTAATCAAAAAATTATATCATGTATCATTATTCTATTTTGTTTTAAATATTCACTCATTATTAAGTATAATTTGTGTCACATAGTAAACACTCAAATTCTGCTTTTATCATTTTATCATTTCAAAATCAAAACACAAAACAAGTAAGAATTAAACCATATAACTATTTAGGGATTTTTTTTAATGGAGGGAATTTTTATCACAAACTTTATACAGAAGGATAGTAAGGATATTCCTTAGTTAGATTGAAAAATGAACTGTTCAGACAATGTTTCTCATACAAAGAATAAGACTCTGATTTACCCAAAGAAGAATTTAAATGAATAATTGGGAAGAAATGCAGTTATTGAGGGAAGAATAAATATTCAGACTGCATTTTGTGGCTGATTATCTGTGGGATAAAAAGGAGAAAAATAAATGACAATTTAAATCCATAATCTGGGGTCCTTTTATGTGGATAGTGGTAGTTTACATGGAAAGAAATAGAAAAGTTCAGTGGTTATTATGCTGTTTTGCAAAAGATATTCAGCTGTATAAGAACTTTCAAGTTTGAAGTGACTGCAAACAGCCAAGTATAGAGCTGGTAATGTTATATTGTAGAATGAAAGCACAGAATGTTCAGGAAAGCCATTGTGCCTCTAAATTAGTTCTCATGATTCCCTATCTTTGCACCTGTGTTCATCCTTTGCTTAGCAATCAAGTGACATTTAAAATCTGATCATTTGGTTTTAGTGTTAAGTAGCTCTCAAAAGTAAACAAGTTCCTTATCAGTGTATCTCAGTGAATGGGGTACTGACATAGTCTCAATGATGATTAAGGCCATTAGAATAAGTAGCAGAATATGGAACATTACTGATATTTCTCAAGTGTACTGGTGTGGAAATTAAAACTCTTTAGACTGAAGTCCTGTGTTAATAACTTAGCATCTACATAAAATTTTATCTTTCTGGGTGCCTGGGTGGCTCAGTTGGCTAAGCTACTGCCTTCGGCTCAGGTCATGATCCCGGAGACACGGGATCAAGTCCCACATTGGGCTCCCTCTCCATGGGAAGCCTGCTTCTCCCTCTCTCATTCCCCCTGCTTGTGTTCCTTCTCTGGCTGTGTTTCTCTCTGTCAAATAAATAAAATCTTTTTAAAAAATTCTTTTTATCTTTCTTATGATGTGATTTTTGTTTTTCTTCACAGCCTTATTCCCTTAAAATCCCTTATATACAGTGGACCTTCTGGGTAGACTAACTTGGAGCCAAATTAATACACTATGTTGTCTCCATTTCTCAATTCTAGAAAAGTGCACAAATCTAGAATTGTATTATCCATCCTTTTCACTTTCTTATCTCTCATCCATAGACAAAGAGCAACTTTAAGATACTCACTAATATGTGAAGTCTTGCTGACAGGTCACACTATTCTACAACATATATTTAGTCAGTCGGCCCTCTTCTGAGTTCTAAGAGCAGCTCTCCATTACCTTTGCTCTGTCACCCACCACATAATCCTATAATTTCATGCTCTCCCCATTACAGGTATTACTTGAAGCCAGAAGCTTTGCATTTCTGATTGTTGTTTTATCAATGTCTAGTAATATGTCTTGTCATTAGTTTATGTATTTTCCACAAATGAGGTATAAGTGTATAAATCATATGCAGAGAAGAGATGCCTAAAACAATGGGAATAAAAATGGTCCTTATTCATGGAGATCGACTAATATATTAAAATGAAAGTTATGCCTTTTATTCAGTCCCATGTTGTTTCCTTCAAGCTATTGATGTAGACTAAAGTTTTTCAGGGTCAGAAGACAAGGCAAGCACAGAATCTTTTGCTGGACAACATAACACAAGAAGAGAAAATAACACAAGAAGATAAATCTACATTGAAAAATATGAATTTCATTGAGCTTCCACTTAACACAGGTATGCAGGTATGGATTGACTGAGACCCACAGGTTTCTACTGTATCCCTCAATCTCCTGCTACTCTGCTCAAATTGGACTTTTTTAAAAAAAGATTTTATTTATTTGACAGAGGGAAACACAGCTAGAGAGGGGACACAAATAGGGGGATTGGAGAGGGAGAAGCAGGCTTCCCGCTGAGCAGGGAGCCCAATGCAGGACTCGATGCTGGGACTCCAGGATCGTGACCTGAGCCGAAGGCAGTCGCTTAACCAACTGAGCCATCCAGGCGCCCCTCAAATTGGACTTTCTTACAGACTTCTTATAGAGTCCTATTTTCTTTCTTTTATAATTGCTAAAGAAATCAGTCTTGCCCCGAGCTTAGATTTTTCTGGAAGAATAATACTGTATTTTATATCACCATCTCTCAAAATAATATTTTTCTGCAAAATAGCCCCAGAGATTTCCTTTACCCTATTTTCTAATCGTTATTATGCCCTTTAATACTGGGACATACTGGAACATGGTCAAGCACTAAGTTAAAATCAACTCTGTACCTACAGATTTTCCTCATCTGGAGAAAACAGAGAAATCACTTTCCACTGTGAGGGTCCTTTCGGTAAGGTCCTTTCCCTAGAGATTTTTGGATATATATAAGTAATGTGACCCTCTTCCCAGCTCTTTTTGGAAAGCAGAAATGGAGCCCATCAGTCTCATAAAATAAGTGTTCTTCAAATGACTAGGACTCAATCTCTCAGCAACAACACTGGGACATATCTTTTGTTTTCAAGGAAACAAGAATGGCATGTGTAAAACTCAATGGTTGTGTTGTGAAGATAAATGCTATCATTTTTCAAGGGAATTGAAAAACTATGAAGACAGTAGGAAATTGTGCAAGGCAATGGGCTCCAAGCTTGTTAAGATAGAAGATGAAAAGGAACTGGTAATGTATATTTTCTGTTTTCTACCTCACACTGTATCTGTCTAGCCTGTAGGTACTCACTAAACTTTAATACTCAATAATATTTCAGCATGTCAGAGGCTTACTCAGATCCAGACAGTGACCATGTTAAAGTTAGACGCACCAACTGAAATGAGATTAGAATTTCTTTTAACTTGTCTAATTCATCCACTATTAGAATTTCCACAACACAACCAATATAAAGTCAAACATGAAGGAATTAGAAAACATTTCTTTAAAATATATTGCTTTATCTTAAATACCTCTATGTCTCCTATCAGTAAATTATAGAAATTTAGTTTCAGCCTCTTTGAGAGAAATCATTACAATTACACCTCTAACAAAATTAAGAAATACAGCATCATCACTGAGCTTGAGATAAATGAAAAATCTCTATATGAATTTAAATTGAAGATCAGTTCATTCCAACTCATATAACATTTCAATTCATGTTAGCTTCCAAAGAACTGAACTAAATATTTTATAATACTTATCATATGTCTTGCTTTGAATATAAAAATAACTCACCATTATTTCTATAAAAGTTAACATATTAATATTCTCAGATGAGGGTAATCTTTTAATATCCTCCCAAAGATAGATAAATATAAGAATGTAAGAATCACTCAGTTTTCTCTACTACTCCAATTATCCACATACTTTACATTCAACAGCTTTGAAATAGCTATAAAAAATATGACAATGAAAACCATCAATAAAACCAAGCAAACTTTGAATCCACAAAAAAAATTCATAGAGTCTGAATTAACTTTAAAAAAAATAATACTTTATTTATTTATTTGACAGAGAGAGAGATCACAAGTAGGCAGAGAGAGGAGGAAGCAGGTTGCCTGCCAAGCAGAGAAGCCAATGCAGGCCTCGATCTCAAGACCCTGAGGTCATGACCTGAGCTGAAGACAGAGGCTTTAACCCAGTGAACCACCAGGCACCCCTAAAATTAACTTCCTTTTTACTCCAATACAAAATTGTATGTGTGCTAAGGAGGTTGACTAGATTTATTGTGATCATTTCTTAATACGTTCAAATAGTGAATCATTATGTTGTACACGAAACTAATATATGCCCACTGTATCTCAGATTTAAAAAAAGAAAAATTTCAATTGTTTTGTTGTTGTTGTTAATACAATCAATTTTTAAAATCCTAATTTGTTTACAGACAAGGTAAAGAATTTATATAAAAATGTAGGGAAAGTAGCCAGATAATGGAATAACTGTGAAATCTGTTCAGCATAAATTAATAATCACATTGAGGTGAGAAAATATCTTATAATTTTCTTAGATGAAAACTATATAATATACATGGGAAGTGACAACATTTTAGAAGTATTATGTAACTATACTCATACCACTGAAGTATTACAGAAGCACAGGAAAAGAGCTGAGAAGGGTTAGCCTGTGGAACTTTGGCTCTTCCTATGAGTGTCTCTACCTTAACTGAGTTTATTTACCTTCAGCCTTTCTATAGACTTATAGAAATTTTAGAAGAACATTGTGAAAGCTGTATTCAGTTATCCTCTATTGGTTTACCTATAGGGGATGCAACGTTCAACATAAGAAATCTTAACGTGGGCTGCTTGGGTATACAGAGAGTCCAAGTATGAGTGTCAGGTTTAGAAGCCTTAATCTTTCCTTCAGTTTCTCTTCTTGACAAATAAACCGTATGGGGAATCCCTGAAGTCAAGAGCCACAGCTGATCTTTAGATGCTTCCTCATCTTCTCAAAAGGGTAGGAATAAAACTAAGGGTGAAAATTAAAGCAGAATGGAGAAAATAGAAGTAAGAAAACACAAATTTAGGGCGACTGGGTGGCGCAGACGTGAAGCATCTACTTTCAGCTCAGGTTATGATCCCAGCGTCCTATGATCAAGCCCCCAAGCAGGCTCTCCCCCTCCCGCCCCCCTGCTGTGTTCCCTCTCTCACTGTGTCTCTCTGTCAATAAATAAATTCTTTTAAAAAAATAAATAAAATCTTAAAAAAAAGAAGAGAAATCATGAATTTACCTCCATTTCACATGTTATTTTGTGGGACTAAATGAATTAGAACGTTAGTCTACCCACCTGGAAAAGGTGGAGAGTAGGTAATAAATCTGGCTGCCATCGTAGCTACACTTGTGGTGAGCAGAACATAACATAGAAAGCTGAACCACTGTACTTACTCTACACCTGAAATTAATCATTGTGTGTTACTATACTTAAATAAACAAAGAAGCAAATAAAAAAACTATCATAAGTGTCTTCCCCCAAAAAAAGCTGACTGTATTTTCTTTCCAACATATTTAGGAAGATCAAGTAAAATAATATATGCACAGATGCTTTGTAAAAATTCAAGTATAAGACGAATATTGATATTTTATACTTAGTAAGTACACCCAGCTATATAAGCACCTGATCATATGGGGTAAGGACCCCTTCCTCAAGAGGACCAATTTGCAATAAATAAACAGTGTATGGAACAAACAGATAAAACAACATTGGTAGTGATCTTATAACTATCATACCTGTCCTCCAAGATAGAAATCAGATTTTGCTAAAAGATCATCTTTGAGCTGTAGGAATAAGATCTGAAAGGAAATTAAGAAACATACATAGTTAAGCTAAGAGAGCCTTATTTTATATGTCAATCATGCCTCTGTGTTATAAATATCAATAATTGAAATTCCATTATTTTGTAATTTAAGTAGAATCAGGAAGAAATTAATTGTATGCTTTTTGTTTTTCACAATTACAGAATAATATTAACGAGTTATTACTAACTTCCAAAACTTAAAAAGATTTTTTCACGCAAAATGTGTTCCTTGTATTACAGAACTTCATTCAAAATCAGGTGTACTATTTCACTTGGATCGGACTGTCCCGTAAAAGAATCAGCAGTTTCTGGACATGGGAAGATAAATCAACACCCTTCCTCAACATGTAAGGCTCTAAAATAGATACTAACTAGTAAGTTCTATAATCACAGGTAGGGATTTGTACTCCAGAAAGTATGCAGGAAAAACATGTACATATACAGATACACATATATGTGTACACAAACACGAATACACATACACACACCCCAACTCCACACACACCTCCAAAGGACTTAAGCTCAGAAAATGACTCTGGAGAGAGAGAGGCTTTCTAACTGCATGCCTGTCTTCTATATTTTCTTAAATTATTTTTTAAGATTTTAATTAATTATCTGACAGAGATACACACAGTGAGAGAGGGAACACAAGCAGGGAGAACAGGAGAGGGAGAAGCAGGCTTCCCATGGAGCAGGGAGACTGATGGGGGCTTGATCCCAGGACCCTGGGTTTATGACCTGAACCAAAGGCAGAAGCTTAACAACTAAGCCACCCAGGCGCCCCACCTGTCTTCTTTGTAAATTACTTTTTGTGATAGCCGAGGGCACAAAGTTTGAGTTTCTATACGGAAAGAAAAGACATACCACCTGAACTTTGAACCGATATTTTCTATTGTGTCTGCATTTTTGAATGCATATTTTACATCATTTTTATGCTCCTGTTTCATGTCAAGTGATTGGAAAGAGTCAAAGAACGGAAACTGTGTGAGCATGACTGCAAAGTGGATGGTTGCTTCTGACTGTTCCAGATTCCTGCACTTTATCTGTGAGAAGAGAATTGCTTCTGTGGCCACCTGATAATAGGAACAACAACAAAAGACAAAGTACAATATTTTTTCTTATCAAGAACCCAGACTCTTGAAAGTCCTAGTCTTCCTCTCTCATTTCAGAATATATTTGCTCTTTTATAGGCTGTACCCACATTTCAGACGTTGGCATATTGGGTACACCAGAAACTTCCACCTCTGCCCTTTCATTTGGAGACTGCCATGTTATGAGAATAGTTGGGGGGACTAAGAGAATGTCAGCTCTTCTAAAAAGGATTAAAAAGCAAACAGCTCTATAGTCTATTTCTGCAACTCACACAAATTAAGGAAGTAATCCTGCAAACTTCAATCACTATCATGCATATTTTGTCTGGAAGCCAGTGCCACCAGTAATTAAAACTATCCTTCAGAAAAATTGTGTATGTATTTTTATTTGATTCCTTACTTTTCAAGAGAAAGACAACCTGGTATCCTGGAAAGCAAACAGTATCTTGAATTAGATCTGAGTTGGAGTTAGCTATGGGCTCTCTGACAAGCTCAAACTTCTGGATGTTAATGTCCTTATCCATGGATAAACTACAAACTGCTTTTGCAAGATGCATATATCATTTTGAATTCCCATCAGCAAATGGGCAGTGTATGAGACTTCCATTATTTCCATCCTTCCAACATTTAATGCTGTAGTTTTTAAAGCCATTTTCATAAGAGTATACCATAATGAAATGTGTTTTTAGTTAGTGTTTTCCTAATATAAAAAATTCTAACTATATTTTCATCTCTTTTTGGTGAACCATATATCTTTCATGGTAAAGTGTTGATTCAAATTTTTACCTATTTTTATTTGGTTGTTTCTTTTCTTATTCTTCTTATCTTTCTTCTTTGGGGAGGGGAGCAGGAAAGGTTGGATTTATTGTTTCTGACAAATGAGTAGTAACTTTCACTTTTTTCCTAGCATTACAAATTTGAAATACAATGTTTATCCTCCACTGAAAGCATGTACTCTTAAAAATGATTACATATTGGGTTTTTGTAAATAAACCAATTAATTAATTTATTTTATTTGATCTCATTTTATTTAGTTTCAAGTGTAGAATTGAGTGATCCATGGCATACACCACCAGGGCTCATCACAGGTGAACTCCATAATCACCATCACCTATTCAATCCATCCCCCACCTGCCCACTTCCCCTCCAGCAACCCACAATTATTCTCTGTTCTTATCTTTCATTCTCTTAACATTAGAATATTTTGGAAGTTTAGAAGAGTAGAACTTTCCAATTTGGTAAAGTGCAATAATTCTTTAAATTCATGATTTCTGCGGGATTTTTTCTGAAGAAACATTGAACTGACTTGAGGTTGAAAATTTTTCTCCTATGCAGTCTTCTAGAAGCTATAAGTTTGCACTGAATTCTAGATTCCATTTTTTAATTTAAAAAAATCTAGTTAGTTCACACACAGTACAATACTGGTTTCAAGAGTGCAATTCAGTGATTCATCACTTACATACAACAACTAGTGCCCATCACAACAAATGCCCTTTTTAATGCCCAGCACTGATGTAGCCCATCCCTTACCTATCTCCCTACATCCACCTTCACTTTGTTCTCTATCATTAAGAGCCTATCATGGTTTGTTTCTCTCTTCTACTTATTTATTTTGTTTCTCCACCATCCCATACGTTCATCTATTCTGTTTCTTAAATTCCACATATCAGTGAAATCATATGGTATTGTCTTTCTCTGACTGGCCTATTTTGCTTAGCATAATACACTCTAGCTCCATCGCTGTCATTACAAATGGCAAGATTTCATTCTCTTGATGACTGTGTAATATTCCACTGTATCTATACACCACATTTACTTTATCCATTCATCAGTCAATGAATGTTTGGGCTCCTTCCATAGTTTGACTATTGTTGTAATGCTGCTGTAAACATTGAGGTGCATGAATTTTTTTAAATCAATATTTTCGTGTTTGTGTAACTACCCAGTAGTTCAATTGCTGGGTTGTATGGTAGTTCTATTTTTAACTTTTTGAGAAAACCTCCATAACAGTTTGCAGAATGGCTGTACCAGTTTGCATTCCCACCAACAGTGCAAGAGGGTTCCCCTTTTCCACATCTTTGAAACACCTAATTTTTTTTTCTTTTGGCTTTAATTTTAGCCATTCTGACAGGTGTAAGGTGATATCTCACTATGGCTTTGATTTGTATTTCCTTGATGATGAGTGATGTGGAGCATGTTTTCATGTGTTTGTTTGCCATCTGGGTGTTTTCTGTGGAAAAATGTCTTTTCAGGTCTTCTGCCCATTTCTTACCTGGATTATTTGGTTTTTAAGTGTTGAATTTGATAAATTCTTTACAGATTTAGGGTACTAACCCTTTATTGACTATGGTATTAACAAATACCTTCTTTTATTCCAATGGCTGCATTTTAGTTTTGTTGATTGTTTCCTTTGCTGCGCAGATTTTTCTCTTAATGAAGTCCCAACAGTTTGTTTTTGCTCTTGTTTCCCTTGCCTCTGGTGACATGTCCAGTAAGAAGTTGCTGTGGCCAAAGTCAAAGAGGTTGCTGCCCGTGTTCTCCTCTAAAGTTTTGGTGGTGGTTTCCTCACGTTGAAGTCTATTATCGCTTGTGAATTTATTTTGGTGTATGGTATAAGAAAACAGACATCTTTCATTGTTTGGCCTGTTACTGCCCAGTTTTCCCAACACCATTTTTTGAAGAGATAGCCTTTTTTCCACTGGAGACTCTTTCCTGCTTTGTCCAAGTTTAATTGACCATATAGTTGTGGGATCATGTCTTGGTTTTATATTCTGTTCCATTGATCTCTATGTCTGTTTTTGTGCCAGTATCATACTGTCTTGATGACTACTGATTTGTAATACAGCATGAAGTCCAGACTTGTGATGCCTCCAGTTTTGTTTTTTCTTTTGCCGAACTGATTTGGTTATCTGTGGTCTTTTCTGGTTCCATACAAATTTAAGTTTTTTGTTCTACTCCTTTGAAAAAGGCTGGTTATGTTTTGATACAGATTGCTTTAAATGTGTAGATTGCTTTGGGTAGTATAGACATTTTAACAGTGTTTGTTCTTATAATCCATGAGTCTGGAATGCTTTTCCATTTCCTTGTGTCCTATTTAATTTCTTTCATAAGTGTTCTATAGTTTTCAGAGTACAGATCACTTGCACCTTTGGTTAGGTTTATTACTAGGTATCTTGTGTTTTTGGTGAAATTGCAAATAGGATCAATTCATCACTATTTTTTTTAATGCTTTGATATCAGGGTAGAGAAATGCACTAGATTTCTGTATGTTGATTTTATATCCTGCAACTTCATTGAATTCATGTATCAGTTCTAGCAAGTTTTTGGTGGAGTCTTTCAGGTTTTCTGTATAGAGTATTGTGTTGTCAGCGAAAAGTGAATGTTTGACTCTTCTTTGCTGATTTGGATGCCTTTTATTTATTTTTACTGTCTGATTGTTGAGGCCAGCACTTCCAGTACTATGTTAAATGGTAATGGTGAGAGTGGATATTCTCTCTTGTTCCTGACCATAGGGGAAGGGCTCTCAGTGTTTCCCCATTGAGGATGATATTAGCTGTGGATCTCTCATATATGGCCTTTATGATATTGAGGTATGTCCCATCTATTGCTACTTTGTTGAGGGTTTTTGTCAAGAATCGATGCTGCATTTTATCAAATGCTTTTTCTGCATCTATTGAGAGGATTCTATGATTCGTATCCTTTCTTTTATTAATGTGGCGTTTCACATTGATTGCTTTGTGAAAACGGAACCAGCCCTGCAGGACAAAAATAAATCCTACTTGATTGTGGTGAATAATTCTTTTCATGTAGTTTTGAATTCAATTTGTTAGTATCTTGTTGAGAATTTTTCCATCCATGTCCTTCAGGGATATTGATCTCTAACTGCAGGTGTTTTGTTTTTTTTTTTAATTGGGGTCTTTTGTTTAGGGATCGAGATAATGTTGGCCTCATAAAAGGGTTTTGGAAGTTTTCTTTCCATTTCTACTTTTTGGAACAAATTGAGAAGAATGGGTATTAAGTCTTCTTTAAATATCCAGTAGAATTTCCCTAGAAAGACATTTGGCCTTTGAACTACTGTTTCTTGGGAGATTTTTGATTACTAATTCAATTTCTTCACTAGTTATGGATCTGTTCTAATTTTGTATATCTTCCTGTTTTAGTTTTCGTAGTTTGTATATTTTAGAACTTTCTCCATTTCTTTCAGATGGCCTAATTTGTTGACATATGATCACTTGAAATATTCTTTCATAATTGTTTGTACTTCTGTGTGATTGGTTGAGAACTTTCCTCTTTCATTCATGATTGTATTTATTTGGATCCTTTCTCTTTTCTTTCTGTTAAGTCTGGCTATGGGTTTATCCATTTTATTAATTCCTTCAAAGAACCAGTTGTTACATTTGTTCATCTGTTCTGATTTTTATGTTTCTATATCATTTATTTTTGTTCTAATATTTCTTATTTCCCTTCTCCTACACACTTTAGGTTTTATTTGCTGTTCTTTTTCTCACTCCTTTAGGTGTAAGGTTAGGCTGGCATTTGAGATTATTCTTGCTTCTTGAGGTAGGCCTCTGCATTACAATATACTTCCCTCTTAGGACTGCCTTGGCTGCATCCCAAATGTTTTGGACTGTCACGTTTTTATTGTCACTTGCTTCCATGTAATTTTTATTTTGACTCTAATTTCCAGTTTGACCCATTCGTTCATTAGTAGGATGTTCTTTAACCTCCCTGTATTTGTGGGTTTTTTCCAATTTTTTTTCTTCTGATTGACTTCATGTTTCATAGCATGTGGTCTGAAAACATGCATGGTATGATCTTAATCTTTTGTACCTATTGAGGACTAACTTATGACACAGTATGTGACCTATTCTGGAGAATGTTCCATGTGCACTCAAAAAGAAAGTATATTCTGCTACTTTAAGATAAATATGTTTTCAATATATCTGTTAAGTCCATCTGGTCCAATGTGCCATTCAAAACCATTGTTTCCTTGTTGATTTTCTTCCTAGATAGTCTTTCCTTTGATGTAAGTGAGGTGTTAAAGTCCCCTACTATTATATTACTATCAACGAGTTTCTTTAATTTTGTTATTAATTTATTTACATTTTTGTGCTTCCAAATTGGGAGCATAAATATTTACATTTGTTATATCTTCTAAATGGATAGACACTTTAATTATGATAGGATGTCCTTCATCTCTTGTTGCAGCCTGTTTTAAAATCTATTTTCTGATATGAGTATGGCAACTGGCTTTCTTTTGACATCCATCAGCATGATAGATGGTTTTCCATCACCTCATTTTTATTCTGCAGATGTGTTTAGTTCCAAAATGAGTCTCTTGTGGGTCGCCTAGATGGCTCAGTCAGTTAAGTGTCCAACTCTTAGTTTTGGCTTGGGTCATGATTTCAGGGTCCTGGGAATGAGCCCCGTGTGACACTCCCCACTCAGTAGGAAGACTACTTGCCTTCCTCTCCCTCTGCCCCTCTCTCAACTCTTGTGCATTCTTTCTCTGAAATAAATAAATCTTTTACAAAATTAAAAAAATATTTGAAAATTTAAAAAATGAATTGTAGGAACCATATAGATGGATCTTGTTTTCTTCATCCATTCTGAGGACAGATGTGCTGCAAATCTGATCTGTCTTCCCTTGTATGTTAAGGAATTCTTTTTTCCCCCTTGCTGCTAGGATTCTCTCCTTGTCTCTATACCTTGTAATTTGACTGATATGCCGTGGCAATGACTGGATTTTGTTGAATTTAATGAGAGTACTTTGCGTTTGGATTTTCATGTCCATGTCCTTCCCTAGATTAGAGAAGCTTTCAGTGATAGTTTGTTCAAGTCAACCTCATTTTCTTGCTTTTCATTTTCTGGGACTCCTACAATATGAGTGTTACTACATTTTAATAAGTCCCTAAGTTCCCTAAGTCTGCCTTTATGGTCCATTACCTTAGTTTTCCTCTTCTTTCCAGCTTCATTTTTTTCCATAATTTTATCTTCGATATCACTGATATGCTCCTTTGTTTCATCTATCCTTGTTGTTTGGCATCCATTTAGGTTTGCATCATGGCTATAGCATTTTTAATTTCAGCCTAACTAGATTTTAGCTATTTTTTTTTTCTCTACAGTAAGGGATTCTGTAGTGTCTTCTATGCTTTTTTTTTTTTCAAGCCAGGCTATTATCATTATAATTGTTTCAAATTCTAGTTATATCTCTATTGATTAGATTAGATCCTTGGCTGTCATTGCTTCCTGTTATTTCTTTTGGGGTGAATTCCTCTGTCTTGTCACTTTGGAGGTAAAAAAAAAAAAAGTAAAATTAAACTAAATTAAATTGAAATTAAAAAAATAAATAAAGGAAGGAAGCTAGATCCTAGGTGTGTTTTGGTCTGCCTTAAGAGAATGTACTTTAAAAAAAATTAAATGGTATAAATAAAATTTTTAAATTCCCCTTTCTATACTCAAAAACAAAAAAAATTTTAAAAAATCCAAAGAAAGCTAGATCCTCTGTACCCTAGAGCTGAATTTTTGCAGCACTCTATGACTTACTCCCTGTTTAGGGAGGGTTTGTGAGGTTCTTCTGGGGGAGGGGCCAGCTGCTCTGATGTTCAGGTGAACTTGCCCTGGCGGATATGAGCCTACAGGGCAGGGCTTCATGTAAATACCTCCAGACTCCATTTGGTGGCGCAGTTATTCTCTGAGGTCGATGGCTACTTGTGCGCCAGACGTGAAAACAGCTTTCCTTGCTCTCCTCTCTGAAACAGGCCATGCCCACCACTCTTCAGGAAGCTCTCACAGAGGAGAAAATAATAGTCCCCCTGTGTCCCCAGCTTCTGTCAGAGCCCCACATTCACCCTGTTTGTGCCCAAGCTATCTGCCTGCCAGGCCACGTGGATCTCAGGCATGGCTGGGGTTCAAAGCCCAACACTTCAAGACCACGGCAAAGCACAAACCGGGCTGATCCTCTGGACGAGGGTCTCGCTGCCCTGTAGCTGGTGCTGGCTTGTCCTAGAAAGCAATCACATGATGGTGCAGCGGTTCAGAATTTATGGTAAATTGCAACCTGCAATTGCCTTTGCCCTGTGTCTTTGTTCCTATGTTGGTGAATGGGGCCGCCCAATGGTGCCCACAGGGTATTTTGCCTTCAGAAAAGCCTTATCACCTCCATCAAATGCCCTCCAAGCAGGGGAACTCTTTCACCCCAGGACACCCAGGGGATCCTCAGACTGCGATGCCTGCTGGCAGGGTTCACCCTCCTTCACCATAGGAGCAGCACCATGTCAAAAGTGCTGACCTCTGAATCTTCAGACTCTGCACTCTGCTGTTCATAAAATACTGGTCGTATGTAAATCCTTTGTTTTCCAGTCAATAATTTCGGGGAACAGTTTTCTTATGTAGTCCCCTGCACATTTTTTCACTTTTTTTCATTCCCTCTCTTTCATTCTCACTCCTCTTTCTGTGATTAGGGCCTCACCATTCTGCAGCACCCATGACTCTTTCCCCCACCAAATCAGTTCTCCTCAGCTCCTACCTCTATGGAGCATTGTTTATGCTTGTAGATATGCAGATTTGTTCTCTAAGACCTCTGATCAATTTTGGAGTGTCTTCAGCATGATTTGAGTAGGAAAGCTTAGAGTTGCCCTATTAATCTGCCATCTTAACCCTCCTGATAGACTCCCTTTCAAGTCAATTTTTGTATGTGCTGCAAAGTATGGATTGAGTTCCTTTTTTTTTAAGTTTTTGTATACAAATGTCTAACTGTTCCACCATCATTCTTCAAAAGAACCTTTCTTCTACTAAAATAGAGGGTGTTTTTGTCAATCAATTGACCATTTATGTGTGAAGCAATTTGTAAACTCTCTATCCTGTTCCGTTGATCTGAGTATCTATTTTCTTTCACCAATATCTTCATTACTGTGTCTTTATATATATCTTCAAACAAGATAATGTGAATTCTCCTACTTTATGCTTTCTCAAAAGTGTTTTGCCAACATTTTTCCTTTTTTATTTTTATTTTTATTTTTTTTTTGCAAAAGAAGTCTAGTATTTTTCTATGTGCTTTAGATCCAGATCTAGGACTTTGTATTCCTTCCCAAGCCCATTCCCCTCCTTTTATGGGGACACAACGCCAACTTGAAGTTTAGGTGTATTTTTGTGATTTTCTATTTGACTGCATATTGACAACTTTTATATTTTATATGACTACATATATACTACCATATATTGATTTATATATGCCATAATTGTGAATGAACAATATACAGAAGGGAGGTATACCTCAGTGGAGTTACTGCAGTGCAAGGTCTACAATGCTATTTTATTCAGGGCTATGTCTTCCAGGTTCTACCAACATCAATACAAGTAGATCTGGAACTTCGTTTTGACTTCAGTCTATAATTCCACTGTATAAAATATATTCCACCTCATTCATCTATTTCTTTATTCTCAGACATCTCAAGTAGTTCTCATTTCTCACTATCAATAATGCTGCAGTGAACATCTCTATGTCAATGAGTAAAACTGCCTCTTCATAAAATCAGTTTTCTGACATTTGGGTTACCTTTTTTCTTATTCCAATGAATAGGTTTTTTAAAACAAGATTCTTAATGCCATCTTTTTATGGCTGTCTTTGTTAGATGCACTACAAATGTCTTTTTCAATTTTTTTCCATTTTGTATGGAAGTAATTGCAGACCGACAAGAACTTACAAAAAACCTAGAGATCTCAGGTACTACACCAAGTCTCCACAAATAACATCTTGTATAACTTTTCAGGTATTTGCATAATGACTTACATAAAAATATATAAAATCAGGAAATTGACATTGGTAGAAGCAACATAACTTACTCATATTTCACCATTTGATTTGATTTTCTAGTTTGAGATATAATTGAGTTTAAGTTTATAAGTTTAAGGTATACAAAATAATTGTTCATTATACATATTGTGAAATGATTACCACAAGTTTTGATAACATCCATAATCTCATATAGATATCCCAAAAAAGAAAAAAATTAAAATATAGAGTTTTTTAAGATTTATTTATTTGAGAGAGTGTGTGTGTGCCCAGGAAGGTATGGGCAGAGGGAGAGGGAGAAAGAGAAACCCAGGCAGACTCTGCAGTGAGCAAGGCATGTGATGTGGGGTTCAACCGCATCTCTTCTGGGTTTTTTGTTTTGTTTTTGTTTGTTTCTTTGATTCATTGAAGCCACCGTAATCGGTATGAGGTGATATCTTACTGTATTTGAGTTTCATTTCCCCAATAATTAGTGATGTTGAGTATCTTTTCATATCCCTGTTGAGGATTTGGATATATTCCCTTTAGAAATGTCTGTCCAAACATTTTAATCAGGATATTTTTTCCATGGTTGTGTTGAGTTGTTGCAGTTCTCCATATATTCTGGATATAAATCCCTATCAGATGTAGAACTTGTCACCCTCTTCATTCTGTACATTTTTTTCATTCTGCTGATGGTATCTTTTGATGCAATAATTTTTCAGCTTCAATGCAATCCAAATAATTTGTTTTAACTCTTATTGTCTATGTTTTGGTGTCATGTACAAGAAATCATTACCAAAGCCAATGTCATGAAGATTGTGTACTAGTGTTTCCCTAAGATTTTTATAATGGTATGTATTAACATTTAGTGCTTTGATCTATTTTAAGTTCATTTTGTATATGGAAGAAGGAAAGGGGCAGATATCTTTTTTTCTTTTTCTTTCTTTCTTTCTTTTTTATTTATTTATTGGGTGGGGGGGTTCTGTCTTTATGCCAGTACCATCCTACAGACAGAACCAAACTTAAAATCGATGGACCTATGATGAGTCAACTTATGATTTTTGACTTTAGGGTGGTGAAAAAATAATATGCACTCAGTAGAAACCACACTCTGAGGTTTGAATCTTGATCTTTTCCCAGGCTAACAATATGTGGTATCGTGCTCCCATAATGCTGGTCAGTGGCAGACAGACACACCCTCCAGGAAGCCATGTGATCACAAAGGTAGACAACAACCAGTGCACTTACAACTATTCAGTACCCATACAACCATTCTATTTTTACTTTTCACTTTCAATAAAATATTTAATAAATTACATGATCTATCCAATTCTTTGTTATAATCGAGGCTTGTGTTAGATGATTTTTGCCAAACTGTAGGCTAATGTAAGTTTTCTAAGCATGTTTAAGGTATGCTACTCTAAGCATGATTTCAGTAGGTTAGGTGTATTAAATACATTTCAACTTGCAATATTTTCAACTCACCATGAGCTTATTGGGAAACAACCATCATAAATTCAGGAAGACTGCATTTTGAGAATTACAACTTTGTTAGAGGTTTTCAAATAAGGAAGTGTAAGGCTTTCAACTGTCTTCTTCTCTTTCAAGACTGGTCTACAGATATTCCTCTGAGATTCTATTTTTTTATCTTAGAAAAAGTCCTCTGTGTAATTGAGAAAACTGTGTATTCTTTTTTGGCTAGAATGTTCTCTATGTATCTGTTAGGTATACTTGGTCTTAAATGTTTTTAAATGTTTATTTTTTTTTTACTAATCTTCTGTCTAATTTCTCTGTAAGTCAGATCTAGTGGTGATGAACTCCCTTAGCTTTTCTTTATACGGGAAAGTCTGTCATTCTCTTATTTCTGAAGAATACATTATACCCAGATAGATTGTTCTTGCTTGGCATTTTCTCTGTCATCATGTTAAATATATCTTCCCATTCCTTTCTGGTCTATAAAGTTTCAGCTGAAAACTCCACCAAGCCCCTAATAGGGGCTTCTTTTGTGTCACAAAGGAACATACAACAACAACAAAAAAGCCACCTACAGATCCAATGCTATGCAATGCCTACCAAAATTCCAATAACATTATTCACAGAAATAAAGAAGATAATCCCAAAATTAACATGAAAACACAAAATCTCAAAATATACAAAGCAATCAAGAATGAGAACAAAATTACAGGCATCCCAATTCCTGATTTTAAACTATACTACAAAGCTATAATAAACAAAACACAATAGGTAAGAGACAAATGGAACAGAATCAAGAACCCAGAAATAAACCCATGTATTTACGGACAACCAATACTGACAACTAAGCCAAGAAGAGTCATTTCAAAAAGAACAGTCTTTTTAACAAATTATGTTGGGAAAACTGGATAACCATGTGTAGAATAGTGAAACTGGACCCTATCTTAACCTAGTCACAAAAATTAGCTCACAATGCGTTAAAGACACAAACATGTGATCACAAAGGTAAAACCATAAGACTCTGTCTTAGCCACATTTTTTTTAGAAATGTCATTTAGAAATGACACCAAAAGCACAAGAAACAAAGGTAAAAATAAATATGCTGAAATTATAATTCCTATTACCTGTGAATATGACCTTATTTGGAAATAAGGTCTTCATAGATATAATCAAGTTAAAATGAGATCCGCAGGAAGGGGCCTAAGATTCTCCTTATAAAGAGATTGCTATTTTAACAGTCACACAGAAGAATGCCATTTGATGACAGAAGCAAGATCAGAGTGATACAGAGACAATCAAGAAACAAAAGAATTGCCCACAACCAACAGACACTGGGAAGAGGCAAGGAAGGAGGAGAGCACATATTGCTATGAGCACTGGGTGTTATATGCAAGTAATGCACGATGGAATGCTACATCAAAAACTAATGATGTATTGGGGCGCCTGGGTGGCTCAGTTGGTTGAGCGACTGCCTTCAGCTCAGGTCATGATCCTGGAGACCCAGGATCAAGTCCCACATCAGGTTCCCTGCTCGGCGGGAAGCCTGCTTCTCCCTCTCTCACTCCCCCTGCTTGTGTTCTTTCTCTGGCTGTGTTTCTCTCTGTCAAATAAATAAAATCTTAAAAAAAAAAAAGAAAAGAAATATAGCATACAGCCAATACGGAAACAGCCAAACTCCATAGATCAGGGTATATTTTACAACTATGTAATTGGCAGAAAATAAAAATAGCACCACATTTGTGGGATAGTAGAGATCAAAGATATCTTTAAAAGTGGTGCAAAAATCACATTGAAAAATAATCTGGAATCCTCATATAAAATTGAACTTGTACAAATCCTACTGACAAATGATTCCACTCAAAGGATTATTTGCCATAAAAAAGGAGAAGACACATGGAACAATTTTGCACAGAGACATGTCTAAGAATGTTTCATGAAGGACTATTCATAACAACAAGAACTAGAAACAACCCAAATTCCCATCGCCTAGAGATGGATGAAGTACATCCACACTGGAATCTTAGATAGCAGTGAAAATGAGAAACTATACCTACAAGTGTTGAAACCCTTTATGCCATTTATTTGATATGTACACTGAAGCAAAAAAACCCAAAAATTTCCTTGAGTATTTTCCATAACTGAAATGGGAATCATACTCTCAGTTTTGAAAATTTTCTGCACCAAATAATGAATGCAGTGTCAAAAATATCTTTGACATATGGGCACCTGGGTGGTTCAGTGGGTGAAAGCCTCTGCCTTCAGCTCAGATCATGATTTCAGGGTCCTGGAATCAAGGCCCGCATCGGGCTCTCTGCTTAGCAGGGAGCCTGCTTCCTCCTCTCTCTGCCTGCCTCTCTGCCTACTTGTAGTCTTTCTCTGTCAAATAAATAAATAAAATCTTTAAAAAAAAAACTGACTGATAACCATTGAAGTTTAAATTAATCAAGATATTAATAAGATGTAACTGGATTTTTAACATTTATTTGACTCCTTAATGTGATTTTTTTAGTTCATCAGTTTCTTGCAGGTAAAAGTGATTTCTTCATATTTTTATTTTAATAAGAATTTTAGGGGTGCCTGGGTGGCTCAGTTGGTTAAGAAACTGCCTTCAGCTCAGGTCATGGTCCCAGAGACCTGGGATCGAGTCCCACAACAGGCTCCCTGCTCAGCAGGAAGCCTGCTTCTCCCTCTCTTACTCCCTCTGCTTGTGCTCCCTCTCTGGCTGTGTTTCTCTCTGTCAAATAAATAAAATCTTTAAAAAAAAAAAGAATTTTATAAACAAGAAAACATAGGTTTTTTTCTCTTTTATTATTATTATTATTATTATTATTATTATTTATTATATTTTAGATAAGTTCTACACTCAACATGGGGTTTGAACTCCCAACTCTTGAGATCAAGAGTCACATGCCCCACTGACTGAGCCAGCCAGACACCCCTGAGCGTTGTTGTTGTTTCTCAGACATAGGGCTTTTAACTCAACCTTCACAAGATACTACTAGAAGTAACTGTGCTAGGACTGAACAGTGTAACTGGAATTTGGTGCCTAAATGGAATTATGAGAAGGAAATCTATAGAAGCAATTCAGTTGACTTTATAGTCCTAAACTTTATAAGGAATGGCAAATTCGATCTAGATTAAATCTTCTAGAAAAGAGATGATTCCTCTGCCATTCTAGATTGTAAGCAAAAGTTCATTTTTAAAGAATATATATATATATTCTTTAATTGTATATATATATACAATCTCTATTTTTCATCATTTTTCCCATGGCCACTCATGAAAGTGAGAGACTCATCTTCCCTTACAAGTGTAATTCCTTCCAAATACAACAACAGAACTCCGATACTGAGAATTTATCTCTTTAGATTGCTCACACCATTGAAAGTAGTTTTTCTTTTGCCCTGTATTAGCTTTGAGAAGATAAAAACTACCTGTCTGATGGATATTAAAATGTGAATATGCAACACATACAATAAAAAGACTATAAATGAAATAGCACAGCAGATCCTATTTCCCTTGTTCACTGCTGAAAACAATGGATCTTGGGGTGCTTAGGTGGCTCAGTTGGGTAAGCACCTGACTCTTGATCTCAGCTCCGGTCTTGATCTCAAAGTCATGGGTTCAAGACCCATGTGGGCTCCAGGCTTGTCTGAAACCTACTTAAATAAATAAATAAATAAACCAGTGGCTCTTCTAAGTCTTTGTTACACCTTCCTCTCCTCTCCAGAGAAATCTACACTGATTGACAAGTGCTTCAAAACAAAGTGGTCAAATACTATAGGAGGAAAGTTGAAACAATTATCTGAACTCAAGACATAGGATTCCTCATAAAGCATTTAATCAAGTTTAATAAAGCAGACATACCTGCTCATCCTTATTATCAATCTTAGTGAGACTAGAACGCAGGTCTTCGCATGACTTCTTACTCTCCTTCCAAGTTTTCTCTTCTTTTGAAAAATAGTAACAGCTTTTTCCACAATAGTACCGATTTCCTTAAAATAAGTCATAGTCTTTGTCTTGAAAACAAAAGCCGCCATGATCTTCAATCACAAGAATATTTAGAGACCTGCACTTTACACATATTTCTTGCTTACTTCAGGCTGAATGACCAAAAAATAGGTGGTATTCCCATTTCCCAAAAGTCTAATGTGGCCAAATCGTGGATCCTGGCACTGTCTCTGACAGACCTCAGACCATTGTTAGAAGTACACGGAGAAATTTTGACTTCGCAAGGACAAATAAACTGCAGCCATGTGGAGCAGATATTCTTGCAGGAAAAAAACCATAAAGTGAATATATAGAGATGGTGTTAATTCCAAGATATCTATATTGAGGAAAATTCATTCATAAGCATAAATTACTCAAATAATCAAATCAACATGACTATATGAAAGTCAAGAGTTCAATTAGCTATAATAAAGAAAATGATTTGATTTCAAAAGAAAAGGCGGGGCGGAGCAAATTTAAAGGACCTGACAAAGCACAACATAAAGTTTTAAAATTATATATTGATAGGGACAGAGTGGATAATTCCGTTTAAAAAAATGGTCAACTATCACTATAAATTATCTATACATACCCGTAATAGGTGGTAAAATTGAGTATTCTTGAACCTCTCCTAAGGAAGCATTTTTTTCTTTTGTATCATTCAGATCTTGCCTTGTGCATGCAGAACATTTCTGGAAAACTTCAATCCATATTATAAAACTAAGACCATGAATGCCTTACATAGATCACATTGTTATACTTGCTTACTCTACTTCTAAATGGCATAGTGAATGTTGTTGACTAAATGAAAGTACAGGGAAAATGGTAGTTTAAAATAGTTTAAAGTATCCGAAAATAAAATAGATTTTTAAATAAAAATGTAACTTGCTATCCATTTCAGGTATATAAAACTTATAAAATGCAAAATATATGAACATATAAATTTGAAAATATGAAACTTGAAATAAAACATTAACTAGTTTCTGTGTCATTTACTCTCCAAATAAAGATTTCAAAGTTGGTGAGATTTTGTATTTAGTATTAATTTAGCAACTGACTCTCTTCTAGAATAAGCTTATAATTGATTCATTGAATTTACATAGACCAAGAGCTCAGAGAGTTATATCTAATATGCAAAAGGAAAGTTAAACATCTCTGAGAGACATAACAATATCTTCCCAAAACTCACAAATAAAAAATATAAAAGCATAAAGTGTACTACTCTGTAGGTGTGTGAATATTAAAAGAAAAATCCTTCAAGCTTTGTTACACAACTGAGAATCTTAATTTCCAATTCTGCTACCACCATCAGTGAGAATGACTGACTCATCATGTTAAGCTTTATTGTTTTAGTATTTTACTTATTTATTTGACAGAGAGAGAGACAGCAAGAGGGCAAACTCGAGTGGGAGAAGGAGAAGCAGGCTTCCCACAGAACAGGGAGCCTAACATGGAGCTCGATGCCAGGATGCTGGGATCATGACCTGAGCCTAAGGCAGACAGTTAACAACTCAGCCACCCAGGAGCCCCTCATGTTCAGCTTTAGGAGCTCATACCAAACTGACCGTATCAGTTTATGGTCCCCTTACAATGTATGTGATCGTGGAAATCCACATACTTTCAAAACTTGGTAAAGTTTTTACTCAGCCATAATTTAAAAAATAATTTTCTATATTCATTGTCTCTGCTTCCTAATGTTTGAAGTTTCAGCCATTGCAATCAGGCTTTGACCATACCCACCATTCTACTGAATCTACTCCAGCAAATGTCTTTAGTGACTTCTCTCTTGACAAATTTAGCAAGCATACTGTTGGTCATTATTTCACTTGATCTTCCCATACTATTTGGAACCCACAACTATCTTTACCCTCCTTCCATATGATGCCATATGTTTTGGATTCCCACCTACTTCTTTAACCAAAACATCACTGTTTTTCACTGTTTACTCATCTTCCACCTACTTCTAAATGTTAATTTTCCTAAGAATCATCCTCCTCACCCTTTTTCTTCTAGAAAATCTATTTTCTCTAATTTTATAAGATAGAACATGGTCTAGCTTCTGCTTTCCTCTATTATGTTTACCAATACTGGTTACATTAATTGATGAAAGCATAATTTATATGTCTAATCAAGGTATCTCTCTTGATCTCCAAACTTTTAATCCTACCATATGCATGCTGATGGTCAGTGTCTACTGTCAAATGATCTAATTCTTTCTGGTCATCTCCACTGATACGCCACAACTCCTCACTCCTCACCATTATTAACACACACACACACACACACACACACACACACACACACACACACACAATTCATAGCCTAATGTTCCTATGTGCTGTCTTTAACATTTAGTAGAATATATTTGCAAAGTATATAGCCTGATGTCAAATACTATCACTGATTCATTTGTCTCCCTCACACAATCAGTAAAAGGCACACCCTAACAATTCTACATATTAAATATTTCTTTTATATGATCCCAATGCTTCATCAATTCTTTTAAGACACTAATTCAGTCATTCTAACTAACCTTGATTCCTAAAACATCCTCCTATCTGGTTCCCCCACCACTTTCCAGTCTATTCAAATTGACTCTTCCCAAAACCCTATATGATCATGGGACATGAATCATGTTTTTTCCCTCTGTAATAACCTCCAAAAGTTCCTTTTGTTTTTAGAACAAATCTAAAATGGCTCAATATGATACTAAATTTAGCATTAATTATATACCTAGCCAACCTATTTCTAGATACTTCTTTTATTTGTCCAGAAACTTAAATCTCTTCACACATCAATATGTTCTTTTGTTCATGTTGTTCTCTCCCCTGAGCTTCCTGATTAAGTCCTACCTATCCTTCATATATCAATTATTACCTCCTGGAGGAAAACTTTCTTGACTATAGGGACTATCCCATTCATATCTTCATGCCATTACACCAACAGTAATAATATTTATTTTAAAAACTGCTTCATTTAAAAATACCTTCCCCTTTAAACTAAGCTCATTGTGAGCTGACTTTTAAAATCCTTGTATCTTTAGTATACAGAGCCAAAATTGTGTTGAATGAATGAACCAAAGATTTAATAAATAAACATCAGGGAAAAGGTATTAAAAGGAGGTATTGTATAGATATTTGTATGAATTAACATAAAATAGGGGTGACTGGGTAGCTCAGTTGTTAAGTGTCTGCCTTCAGTTCAGGTCATGATCCCAGGATCCTGGGATCAAGCCCTGTAATTGGAGGCTCCAGGCTCAACGGGAAGTCTGCTTCTCCCTCTCCCTCTCCCTGCTGCTCCCCCTGCTTGTGCACTCACTCACTTTCTGCCAAATAAATAAATAAAATATTTTTTAAAAAAGGAATTGGTATGAAATATATAGAAAGTGATATGGAAAATAGGTCAACCTTATATTCCTCTGTGATTTTAGCAATATTGCAGTATGATAAGGAATGTAATATTCAAGTAAAGATTTTTCCAATCCCCATATCATATGGAACACCTCCTTCTGCATAAAATATAAGGATGAGGGGTGCCTGGGTGGCTCAAATGATTAGGCATCTGCCTTTGGCTCAGGTCCTGATCTCAAGGTCCTGGGATCAAGTCCTGCATCAGGTTCCCTGCTGGGCGGGAAGCCTGCTTCTCCCTCCCTCTCTCACTCCCCTTGCTTGTGTTTCCCTCTCCTGCTGTCTTCCTCTTTAAAATAAATAAAATTAAATCTTTTTAAATATATATATATCCATATATGTATATATGGAGGAATATGTATGTAAGCTTCAGTATACATTTCAGCCAAATTTTGTGCTATTACAACTCTTATGTACTCTCTTTTGTGTAGCATAAAAACTGATAGCAAAATAATAAAATCATCATCAATATTATCATCAATGCCATCATGATTAACAACTCTACATGACTTTTATGATTTACAAAGCTTCTGTAGAAATCCAGTAGTTATAACATTTCATCTATCACTCTGCCTCATCATTCTCATAATAACTGTGTAGATCCAATACTCGCACATATATCCTAAGTCTGTGATTGCCGCAAGAGGATAGCACATATAACTCCCAGGGATAATATGCCTCAGCGATTCCGTACAAAATCAGAAAGCAAAATATATAGTAAACATTGAGTATAGCAAAGCCCCCAGAATTAGAATAAAATGGAAATTCATTCTGTAATTAAAATGAATGTCACTATTCACTGTGATTATAAAACTCATTGAATATTACATTTAAATATGCCCATTGATATATAAAGAGCCAAACATAAAATATCAAATAAGTATAAACATGATTGTTATGATTTCACTTTTTCTTATTGGACATGATAATGTTTTCAGAAACAAGAAAACAAACTGAAAAACCTTTACCTCTCCTTTTATCCACTGGACAACTTTTGCCCTTCCGGTTCCTTGAATGGGGTAATTTTAGCTCCACATATGTCACTCTCTCCTCACTCAATTTTGAGGGCTTCAGTCAAAGAACACAGTTCAAATCCTGTGCAATGTTTTATGAAGCATGAAAATAACATCATCTATCATGAAGTAACAGGGAGAACGAAATGAATGATAAGGATGATCATCGAAATAAGCAAGTTAAAGCAAATATCTGGGAACATTAGAAAGAAAATTGTTTTTTATAATTTCTCTCTGTAATACCTTACAACAGTGATCCTACACAATTAAATAAAGTTCCATTAGTTTATGGACATGTTATGTTAAGCTATCACTATAAATGGGAAGTAGGGTAATCCAGGGAGAGAAATGAAACAACAGAGACTTTGGACACAGAAACAGACTGAAGGACTTGGAGGGAGGGGGGATGGAGGATTGGAGAGCCTGGTGGTGGGTACTGGGGGTACCTCTTGCATGGAGCACTGGGTGTGGGAAATGGGGAATGAATCTTGGAACACTGGGAAAAAAAATTTTAAGTAACAAAAAAAAAGAAAAAAAAGAAAACTTTAAAAAATTAATTAATTAATTAATTAAATAATTTAATTCATTGCCAAAATTTTAAAATGTGCATTAGATTCCACACTCACCTAAAAGTCTAGACTTATGACATCTTTTGAGAAGTTATGTCTGATCACTTAGTGCCTGTTTTATGCCCCGAAGGGCAGTGTATTGACACCAAAAAGAGTAACTGCCTCTTTAGTGAGGACACACACACCCAAACCTGACAGACTCTGTCACCTGCCACCTTACTTATGTCACACCCAATGATTCATTCACATGAACTTCATCCTCACGGGGTCATGACTCCACTTCCAGTGGGAGGAAAATGTGGAAATCATGGGATTCGAGGAAAGGGAGTTTAGGAAGTAATATTAAATTAGGTGGCATAATTTGTCATTCTAAAACTATGCTGCACAGACATGCTTTCATTTCTGATTGTAAATGAAGAAAACTGAGGCTTCAAGACCTGTAATATATACAAATATCTATTTAGTTCCAGTACATATATTATCAAGAGAGAGCTTCTGTATATGTATCCAAATAAATGATCCTTCACTTAACTTTTAAAAATATCTTTCAAAAAGCTTAATAAACTCTCTCCCCTAAAATACAAATAAATGCCTAGTGGTTAAAGAGGAGAAAACATTAATATTTTTGGTAAATGTGGAAAGAAGCAGGTAACTGTTCTTCTTAAATAGGTTTGATTCTTGGGTTTTCAAAATACCTTCATGTTTTACCATTTAATTACTTTACAATATCAGGAAACTTTATTTGAATAGTCATCTATAATGATATAATGTATAAACATTTGTTTCTCATTTTTTATTCTCTCCACCAAAATGCCAAATCAAAAAGTAAATCCTGTCTCAACGTCATGTTTTCCGGGCTAACTGGTTTCTATTTAATGGTATTTCAATTGAATATAAGTCTAACAAAATAACAAGAAAATAAATTTACAAATATAAAACTGGACATATTTTGATGGAAAAATAATTACATTCTCAAAACAAAAAAAAAAACTTTTTTATTACACTTAACTGAAAGGTGAGAGAATTTAAGTTTTGTATACTGCATTGCTAACTAGTTAGGTAGCACCCACAGAGATAAAAGGGAGAAAAGCACATATTTATATTGTTAAAAAAGAATTAAATACTCCTTAAAATATCTAAGGATTAAAAACTCATATTCTGAATAGGAAATATTCTCACCTACTCTCACTCTGATCCATTCCTGTCTTCAGTTGTAGAATAAAATTAACATTAGATATGAATTAGCACAGATCCCAAAGTCAATTATTTTCTGCAACATTCCAAAACCCTCCCAACTTCACATATAGCTTTTGTGTAGCAAATTCTACTTTATGCCTCTTTGCTCCACAATGGGACAGCACAGGCATGGGTCACACAAGCTCGCTGGCTGTAATACCTGCTTCTGGGCCTTGGGACTTTACCAGCTGGAGAAGCACCTTGGTCGGGAACACAGCTGACGTGTCCTGGCTCGGTGGGCCTCTCACCTCTGCTTTCGTTTAGGAGGTCCTTGCTGATCTGTCTCACTGACTCTCAGAGAGACCATGTCAGAAGAAAGATAGCCAATGATCATGTAACGTTAGCTATTCCCCCCCCCCCACAGTTTCCACTTCTCTCAGTATCTCATTAACTCCTGCACTCTACTCTGTGTCAGACAAGAGTCAGAAAACTCAAGTGATAAATCATACACACATTTCCTGGATTAGTTTAACCCAGGATTTAGCAGGTATCTTGAAGATTGGGGGGAAAATTGGTTTTCTCAAAATCTCATGAGATTAGGAAATGCTTAACAATAAAATTAATTTAAAAATTATGAAAATAAAATGTGAAATATCTGTATTCAACCTGACATGATTCATATGTTTTCTTTTTATGGAATGAAAGTAAATTCTCAATTGTTACATAGATATAGTAAAAATAGAGAATGTCAAAATGTGTACACATTATGGCCCCTATTTTTTAACAAACATCTTAAGGATAGTCAGATTACTTAATATCTTATAGTAAATCTAAATACTCAATCTAAAAAACTGAATTATAAACAATCTGAAGAACATTTCTAATTCTGGTGTTCTCTTCAAATTGCTGGAAGAAACAGCCTCTTTAATAAAAATTAAGACACAAATACAGAGACACAAAATTTTGAATAGCTTTCACAGTAGCACTTTGAAAGCATCAACATCAAATTCATTTGTTCTATTACTTCTATCAGAGCATGTTTAAAAATATATTATGAGTTTAACTCAGTGAGTCACTCTAAGCCCTATATAACCCTAGAAGTCAGTGTTAGGCAGGAACAAAAGCAGTTTTATTTTGTGTTTTCATATCAACCACATTAATCTGTGCCCCTCAAGGGACCCAATGCTCTGCTGCTTTAAAATCATTCTTAGAAATATGTAGTTTCTTTGCTAAGATCTAACTCGTGGTTTTCAGGAAGTAGGTTTCTGACATTAAAAAAGAAAGCATTCTGCAAATTCTCCATGCAACGGGGCTTTCTCTTAAAGGCAAACATGGTCTTTAGGCATGCATATGAACTAAGATCTTCCAGGTCCTGGTGTAATTACTCCGCACGGCATCTGCACATCTGTCTATGCCTTAGGTCAAATACCCCAGTTTTAAAATACGTCATTTAACAGAAATATATTTGATTACTCTTTTTGTGCTACTAAATGCTATAGACCTTACTGGTAAAGGATGATTAGGCCAGCAAACTGACTGTGAAGGTGTCTTTTAGCAGGTGAACAGGAGGACTTCTAAACTCTCAGCGCGTCGCTGTCTTCCAGGGTGTAGGGCATTAAGACCTGACTGTACTTTATACTTGTCTGCTTCTGAAGCAGCAGCTCAGTAAAGTGACTGACTTTGGAAGTCCCATCCTCTTCAGCAGCATCCAGAACACCTCCCATGCAATTGAGCGCGCTGGGAGATTGAGCCTTAGGATCAGAATCCATTAGGTGGTATTGGATAACTCCTATGTGTTAAGAACCAAGTGGAAAATTGCCTCTAAAACGTTGTATACATTCACAGGAATACATGGCCTCTAATCTTTTTGAAAGTTAAATACATTATGTTTATCATTGTTTAATATTAACAGGGCAAACAATGCATATATATGCCTAAAATAGTGGGCAAACCACCATTAGAAAGCACTTATTATTAGCAATTTTAATTGTTAAGACTTTTTAAATAAGATTCCAGGTTTATCATAACTAAAATGAATATAATAGGTTTTAGAAAACCTATCAGACTATGTACCTTTAAATATCTTATCAACAGTATCTTTAGCAAGCAAATATATAAAGTATTATTGTCAAACTATGGGCATATGACTCTTTTAAGGATTGACTTTTCATTTTCTAGCCATTTTGAGGAATGAGGTTATTACTAATTAGTTAATTATAAAGACATTATACACAGAGATCCTTAAAACACCCACACACTTTTGTAACCAATGTCAATGTATTTTTAGTGTTTCTTAAAATGTTTCCTATACCTCTTTGCTAATTCAAATTTATTTATCATGTAAGATTTCACTAAAATATCACTCATATTCACTATTTTGACATTTAGCAAGCCTAGCCTGTGTCAAAGAAAAGTAAAAACTATAATAACATTGAGTGAAAAGAATTAAGGTAGTAGAAACTGCAATTTAACCTGAAGATGAAATAATAAGTAAATGAATAGAGAGGAAGAGAGACAGAGGAGTTCATGATAACATAGGTAAATTAAACAGAGAGAAATAATAGCAGGACCTAATTAGACTGCATAGAATTTTGAAAGAATATTCCAAAAGCAAAGGTTCAAATTTTTATATTGTTTTTCTTACATATTAATTTCATTTATTTGTTTTATAATAAAATTGGTAGAAGTTAAGTGAGTGTGAATAAAACATAAGTCCAAAATCCTTAGTTACATTAAGGTAAGGAATAGGGACAAGTGAAAACAAATGGAAGTTTGTATGAACAAGAAAGAAAACAATTAAGGGAGAGAGTTTGCTTTATTTTTGATCCTTAGAATATTTCTATGTGTAATTTTTGATCAATAACATACATTGGTATGTTAAATATCAAATTATTTGGAGGATTTCTGTTACATTTTCGCCTTTAGTAGCTAAGACGTAGGCCTTGATTTGTCTTCTCTAGTCACCGTGTCTATTGGCATTTTTTTTACCTTAGTTTCAAGAAGAAACTTTAGTTCAGTAAATTATCAGCAGAAACAGAACTATCATTAAAAATGGGGGGATTTTTTCCTCTCATACTTTTGATTTTTGCTGTTTCTCCATCCTACATCCTATCTTGAACAATTATGAATCATAGTTATGTTTTTACTGGAATTGTCAAAGCAGACGTTCCTATTTTTTTGGTCACCTATCTTTGATGTCATTTTGGAAGAGGCAGCAATGCAAACAGACCTTTCTAAATATTTGAGTTATTTAAAAATGTGAAAGGTACTGAATTGATTATCACTTGAAATTTTAATCAGAAGGAAGAAGGCTGGGGTGCTAAGATGATGTAAACTAGGAATAGCATCATTTCATTCCTTGAAAACAACTAGATAATGATCAAATCATTCTGCAGACCTAAGAAATTGACCTGACTGACAGATAAAACACTACAATTAGAGGCAGAGAAGAATCCGCATTGAGGAAGGTAAGACATGTGGAAACATGGTTTGGGGAAGAAATGAATCATAGGACCTGTGGAGGGAAGGGTCCTGGTCATGGAGAAATATGAGAGGGAGAAGCTCAGAGGGGAAAGTACGAAGAGAACATTTAGCCAAAGTACGAGACTACTTCCTCAATGCCACTGGCAGGGAAAACAAGAAGGGAGAGGCTGATTTTCATAAGTTTTTGTGAAAAGCAGGACCTGAACACTGGGGTTTTTGCAGACAGTGGCTTCTCTGTCATAGAGCACTGAGGGAACCCCCTACTCCTGGAAAGAAGGCAGGGAAGCAACCTTGGGGCAGATGGGTGATCTGAGGATCTCCTGAAGTATACAGGAAGAGATTATTCATGCTTCTTGGAGCACATCTGAGAGGAGTCACCTCTCCTGGAACAATAAAGCTAATGGGTGCCATTCTCCTATCTTATCCCTCACCATTGGCATAGTGTCTTCCACAGAGGATGGCAAATACAGATACTGGCTGCCTAGCCAGCTTGCTCCCAATCACACCATGCTGCACTCTCAGTCAAACCTCCCAGTCCCAGCACTTTGAGACTTTCCCCAAGAAGACCAGCATAGGCACCTGCTCACACCAGGTACCTAAAGCCTAAACATTTAAAAGTCAGCAGTCTCAGCTAGTAAAGAGCCAAGAGGGCATGTCACTGCTCCTGGAGAGAAGACAGGAAAACAATCTAGAGGTAGACAGCATGAAAATTATAACCTGAAAAATGCCTGGGATGCACAGGGTGAGATTATTTGTTTTGCTTAGAGTACCTCCCTGAGAGCAGCAAATATGAAGAGCCTTCTCTGGGGACAAAGGAGCCAGTGGCCATTTCCTACCCCTCTCCTTAGCATAAGCACAGAACTACCTGCAGTAAAGACCAGAGCACTAGCCCTGGCTGCCTAACCTCCTTACACTAAGTCACACACCTCTGCACTCTGGCAGTACTCAGCCATGTTTGCCTCAGTCTCAGTGCAGTGGCCTCTTCCCCAGAAGACCAACAGAAACACCTGCCCACACTGTGTCTCCAAACAAGAGCATTCTGCACAGCTTCAGTTCTAGTCAACGTAACATCAGGTCTCATTTAACAAGCAGATGAGAGCACATCTAGTTAAAACTCACCTTACTCTGACCAAGGACCAAACGCTTCCTAGAGCCACCAAGATGAGCCTCTCTGGATGCCTGGCCTGAAGGACAGAGCAGCCATAACACCCCAGCAGAGTGCATGCAGCACCTACCAAGACAACTCCTGAAGCACCAGGCCCTGGACATTACAGGGCCTCTTCTGTATAAAGCTGTTACTCTGAAGAACAGAAATATAACTGGCTTTTCTAAACACAGAGAAGAAGACAGAGACTTAGACAAAAGGCCAAGATGGAAGAATTTGTCACAAAGGAAACAACAAGGAGAGGTCATGGCCAGAGATGTAATCAAAACACATATAAATAATATGCCTGATGGAGAATTTAAAGCCACAATCATAAAGATACACACTGGACCTGAGGGAAAAAATGGAAGACTTCAAGGAAACCACAATCAAAGAGATAAAACGGTTAAAAAATAATCAGTCAGAAGTGAAAAATGCAATAATTGAAATTCAAAACATACATGATACAAGGAACACAAGGATGGAGGAAGCCAAGGAATGAATAAGTGGTATAGAAGACAAAATAACCGGAAATGAATGAAGCTGGAAAAAATAGTTTCATAATTATGGAACATGAGAATAGGCATAGAGAACTCAGTGACTCCATTAACTTTAATAATATTTGTATTATAGGATTCCCAGTAGAAGAAGAGAGAGAAAAGGGGCAGAAAATTTAGTTGAGGAATAATAGCTGAAAATTTCACTAATCTGGGAAGGAAACAAACATCCAGAATCAGGAGACACAGATAACTCCCATCAATATCAACAAAAGCAGGCCAAGACCAAGACATATCATAATTAAATTTGCAAAACATAGCAATAGAAACAATCTTAAAAGGAGCATGACAAAAGAAAGTCCCTAAATTATAAGGGAAGGACCATAAGGCAAGTTGCAGATCTCTCAACAGAAATTTGGCAAGCCAGAGAGAGTGGCATGATATATTCCAGGCGCTGACTGGGAAGAATTTGCAGCAATGAATACTTTATCCAGCAGGGCTGTCATTCAGAATAGAAAGAGAGATAAATATTTTCCCAGAAAAACAAAATGACCACAAAATCAGCCCTGCAAAAAATATTAAAGGGGACTCTTGGAGTGGAAAGGAAAGACCAAAAGCAGCAAAGGCAAGAAAGAAACAGAGAAAATCTCAAGAAATAATGACAAAACAAGTAATAAAAAGCCACTAAATACATATCTATCAATAATTCTCTAAATGTAAATAGAATAAGTACTCCAATCAGAAACCATAGGGTGTTAGAATGGATAAAAAAACAAAATCCATCTATATACTGCTTACAAGAGACTCTTTTTAGACATAAGGACAGCTGTCTATTAAAAGCGTGGCAATGGAGAAACATCTATCATGCAAATCGATGTCCAAATAAAGCCAGAGTAGCAATACCTATATCAGACAAACTAGATTTTAATCCAAAGACTGTAACCAGATTTTAATCCAAAGACTGTAACAAGAGATGAAGAAGGGTATTATATCATACTAAAAGGGACTACCCATCAAAAATATCTATGGTCACATGAATGGCTCAGTCAGTTAACCATCTGACTTAGGCTCAGTTCATGTTCTTGGAGTTCTAGGACTGAGCCCAACTATGGGCTTCCCACTCAGTGGGCAGTCTGCTAGTCCCTCTCCCTCTTCCCCTTTTTCTGCTTATGTGCTCTCTCTCTCTCTCTCAAATAAATATTTTTTAAAAGATCTAATAATTGTAAATATTTATGTCTACAATATGAAAGCATTCAAATATATAAAACAATAACAAATGTAAAGGGACTCACTGAAAATAATACAATAATAGTAGGGGACTTTAACACCCCACTTACATCATTGGACAGATCATCTCAGAAGAAAATCAACAAGGAAATAATGGCTCTGAATGACACATTGGACCAGATAGACTTAAAAAACATATGCAGGACTTTGTCTCCTAAAACAGTAGAATACATATTCTTTTCGGGTGTGCATGGGACATTTTTCAGAATACATCAGATACTAAGTCACAATCAGGCCTCAGCAAGTACAAAAAGATTGAGAAAATTCCATGCATACTTCCTCACAACAATGTTATGAAACTTGAAGTCAACCACAAGAAAAATTTGGAAAGAGCACAGATACATGCAGGTTAAACAGCATGTTACTAAAGAATAAATGGGTCAACCAGGAAATCAAAGAAGAAATTTTAAAAATACATGGAAACAAAAGAAAATGAAAATATAACTGTCTAAAACCTTTGGCCTGCAGCAAAAGACTCAACCAAAAAAGAGATCTACAGCCCCATATCCCTGATGAACATGGATGCGAAATTCTCAATAAAATACAAGGGAAGTTAAGTCCAACAGTATATTAAAGGAATCATTCACCAAGATCAAGTGGGAATTATTCCTGGGCTACAAGCATGGGTCAATATTTCCAAATCAGTCACTGTGATACACCACATTAATCAGAGAAAGGATAACATTATGATCCTTTCAGTATATGCATAAAATCATTTGACAAAATGCAACATGTATTCACAAAAAAGCAAAGTAGGGTGAGAGAGAACATACCTCAACATAATAAAGGCCTTATATGAAAACCCACAGCAAACATCATCCTCAATGGGGAAAAACGGTGAGGTTTTCTTCTTTCTTTTTTTAATTAACATATAATATATTATTTGTTTCAGGGGTACAGTTCTGTGGATCATCAGTCTTACATAATTCACGGCATTCAGCATACACATACCCTCTCCAATGTCCATCACCCAGCGACCCTATCCCTCCCCCCACCCCCCAGTACCCCTCAGTTTGTTTCCTGAGATTAAGGGTCTATTACAGTTTGTATGAGAGGATAATATTAACTAGATCTAGCTACTAAAGTAGACATAAAAGAGCTATTGGTAAAATAGATCTTTGAGAAGATCCATAATATTGACAAACATTTAGCTAGACTTATCGTGAAAAAAAGAAAGAAGACACAAATTATCAAAATGAATAATGAAATTACCCCATTAAAGATTCTACACATATTAAAAAGAAATAGGAGAATATTAAGAATAATTTTATACCAATGATTATGAACACTTAGATGAAATAGGCAAAATCTTTAAATGTCACAAACTACCAAAGGTCACTCAAGAAAAAGTAGATAAGCTCAATAATCTCTATAATTAAAAATTTGACATTCTACTTAAAAACTCTTAAACACAACACACAGACACACAGACACACAGACACACACAGACACACACACACACACACACACACACACACACACACACACACACTCCAAGGCTAGACAGATTCAGTGGAGGATTCTACTAAACACTAAAAGAAGAAATATTACCAACTCTACTCAAACTCTTCCAGAAAATTTTCAAATAAGATAACATTCCTCAACTCAGTCAATAATTAGTAAACTTAGGATGCCTGGCTGGCTCAGAGGGTAAGCCTCTGCCTTCAGCTCAGATCAAGACCTCAGGGTCCTGGGATCCAGTCCCACATCCGGCTCTCTGCTCAGCAGGGAGCCTGCTTCCCCCTCTTTTTCTGCCTGCCTCTCTGCCTATTTGTGATCTCTCTCTCTGTCAAATAAATGAATAAAATCTTAAAAAAAAAAAAGAAGAAGAAGAAGAATTAGTAAACTCAGATGGGAGTTCAGTGGGGAGATGGGTTAAATAAGTGGTGGAATTAAGAAGTGTACTTGTTAGGTACCTGGGTGGTTCAGTTGTTAAGCGTCTGCCTTCAGCTCAGGTCATGATCCCAGAGTCTCAAGTTTGAGCCATGCACTGGGCTCCCTGCTTGGCAGGAAGCCTGCTTCTCCCTCTCTCACTCCCCCTGCTTGTGTTCCCTCTTTCACTGTGTTTCTCTCTGTCATATAAATAAAATCTTTAAAAAAAAAAAAAAGAAGAAGAAGGGTACTTGTGATGAGCACAGGATGTTGTATGGAATTCTTGACTCTCTATATAGTACACCTAAAACTAGTACTACATGTAGGTCAACAAACTAGAATATAAACAAAAAAAATTACAAAAGAATAATCAGTAACCTGAAAAAATGAAAAAGACATTATTAAAAAATAAAACTACATGGGGCGCCTGGGTGGCTCAGTTGGTTAAGCAACTGCCTTCGGCTCAGGTCATGATCCCAGAGACCCGGGATCGAGTCCCACATTGGGCTCCCTGCTAAGCGAGAAGCCTGCTTCTCCCTCTCTCACTCCCCTTGCTTGTGTTCCCTCTCTGGCTGTGTTTCTCTCTGTCAAATAAATAAAATCTTTTTTAAAAAATAATAAAAAATAAAAAATAAAACTACAATTCTTATATATATTAAGATAGGTATGATTTAAAAAAAAACAAAATAATAAGTGTTGGCAAGGATATGGAGAAATTGCATTCTCTGTACATTACTGATGGAACTATGTAATGGTGCAGTCACTTTTATTAATTAAGCAGGTCATAAATAACCTCAAACTCTTTGCCTCAAAAGGAGACCCTAAAATCTTGCAGCCACAGGACTGAGGTTGCTGAAAATCAAATGCAGAATCTCATCCTCCTTCTAGTTGGTCACAAGGCAAATAGAACTCTCAACCTCACAGGGTAGCTAGTGTTAAAGTGAGGGCGCCAATTAAAAAAGAATAAGATCTTCTGAGTTGGAGTGACAACATGTAGGAGGACCCTGATGAATCTGAAGACGCATAAATTCTGAAGTGTCTTCTCTACTCCCATTGGTAACAGCTTCTCCACATTAACTGATAGCTGATGATCCCTGCATGACAGGATCAACACTCAGCTGCCTGAGTAAAGTGTAATGGCCTCCCTATACAAGCCATACAAGACAATACTGATTCTCTTCAGGTTACATCCCCAAATCCCCCTTTTGCTTCTGCATCTATAACTAGACTCACGTCCCAGAGGACCCTCATAAATCCATTATGTGATTATTTCACCAGATTCAGAATGCATGATTGGAATTGATCTACTGATCAGTAGAATCACCATGTTTGTTCCTTGACCAGTAGAATGATGGATATTATGGTGGGAAAGATCAAGTAAAAGTCACTAAAACTATCTCCACCTAAGGAAATAGTAAAACAAAAGCAGTACTGCATCCCTCAAAGACTGGCAAAAGTTAATGCTACCATCAAAGACTTGAAGGATACAGAGGTGGTGATTCCCACTATATTGTCATGCAGGTTGCCTATTTGGTCTGTGCAAAAATATGGCTGCATCTTGGAGAATGGCAAGAATTATTGTAACCTTAACTACATTGCACCTCCAATTGTAGATGCTATACCAGATTTGGTTTCACTACTTGTGTAATGACCCACTTTCTACAACTTCCTTCTCCTTAACTATTCATTAAATCTAACAGGTTTGGGTTATTTTGTTGTTGTTGTTGTTGTTGTTGTTGTTGTTGTTGTTTTGTGGACTTGTTAGAATTTTACATATGTAAGACCATGTAGTCAACAAATAGAGGCATTAATACTTCTTTTCCAATTCTGATGGGGTTTTTATTTCTTTTTCTTGCTTGATTTATCTGGCTAGAGTACCAATACTCTGTCAGATAGGAGTGATAGAAGTGGTCACTTATGTCTTCTTTCTGGTCACAGGAAAAGCCTTCAATTTTCACCTTTGAGAGGATACTGGCTGAGCACTTGTAAATATATGGCCTTGATTTTGTCCCAGTATGTTCCTTCTACATCCAGTATGTTGTGAGTTTTTATTATAAAAGGATGTTGTATTTGTTAAATGCTTTTTCTCCATCTTTATGATGATCGTGTGATTTTTATTTTTCACTCTATTCATATAATTGGACACATTTACTGACTTGCATATGTTCACTCCTCCTTGCACCCTAGAAATAACTCACATTTGATCATGGAGTATAATCTTTTTAGGTGCCACTGAATTTGTTTTGCTGATATTTTGTTGAGAATTTTCTTGTCTATATTGTCAGGGATTTTAACTTACAGTTGTTTTTTTTTTTTATAATGTCTTTATGTGACTTTGGTAAGAGGGTAATCCTGGCATTATAAAAATAGCTTCTGAGTATTCTTTCCTCTTTAATTTTTAAAGAGTTGAGAAGGATTGGCATTAATTCTTTAAAGTTTTTTTTTTAAGATTTTATTTATTTGACAGAGAGAAACATAGCCAGAGAGGGAACACAAGCAGGGGGAGTGAGAGAAGGAGAAGCAGGCTTCCCGCCGAGCAGGGAGCGCGATGTGGGACTCGATCCTGGGTCTCCAGGATCATGACCTGAGCTGAAGGCAGCCGCTTAACCAACTGAGCCACTCAGGTGCCCCTAATTCTTTAAAGTTTGATAAAATTCACTACCAAGGCATCTGGTTGGTCCTGAGCTTTTCTTTTTGGGGAGTTTTTGATCACTGATGTAATTTCCTTACTTGGTGTGTTTAAATTTCTATTTCTTCATAATTCAATCTTGGTAGGTTGTATGTTTCTAAAAGTGTGTTCATTTCTTCTAGATGTTCAGTTTGTTGGCATATACTTGTTCATAGTAATTTCTTATGTCCTTTGTATTTCTGTGTTATCAATTGCAATCCTCCATTTTTATTTATTTATTTTTTACTTTGGTTTTTCCCTCTTTTCTTGGTTAGTCTAACTAAAGGTTTGTCAGTTTTATCTATCTTTTCAAAGAACCAAATCTTAATTTTGTTAATTTTTTCATTGTTTTTCTGTTCTCTATTTCATTTATTTCTGGTCTAATCTCTTTATTATTTCCTTCTTTCTGCTAACTTTGGACTTACTTTTTATTCTTTTTCTTGTTCCTTGAGTTATAAATTTAGGTCTTTTGGGAAATTTCTCTTTTCTTGATGTATGCTTTCATCTCTATGAACCTCCCTCTTAGAAGTACTTAAGCTCTATCACATAAGTTTCAGTGTTTTATATTGCCATTTTTGTTTGTCTCAGATTTTTTTCTTTTGATTTTTGTTCCTTTGATTGTTAAGCACTGTGTTGTTTAATTTCCACATATCTGTAATTTTTCCAGTTAATCTTCTCTTATTGATTTGTAGTTTCTTACCATTGTAGTCAGAAAAGGTAATTGGAATGATTTCAGTCTTAAAATTTGCTAAGATCTGTTTTTGGCCCACCAAATGATCTATCCTAGAAAATGTTCTATGTGTACGTAAGAGAAATGTGTATCATGATCTTGTTGGATTGTCGGGGACCGTGCATGATCCGCCCTTCCCTCCATTCCCAAGCCACCAGAAATTCTGGTGGAGGTACCTGTGAATGTGAATGAAAGCCCAGAGGGGCTTTCCCTGCCTAGAATCCAAAAAGCCACTTACTCTCTTGTGGGTCAGGGCAATATGTCCTTGGTGTGCTTGTTTAAGACATAGTTCCATTTAATCCTCCTCCCGGTAATCATATCTCTGTATCTCTTATCTGTATTTCTTGACCCCTCTGCCTCAATGGTCTCAACTTCTGTGAGTTTAAACAATCACTCTGCACCCTGAAGTAACAATACTAATCCTGTCTCTAGGGCGGGTGCAAAAGCAGTTAAAGATTTAACTGCACCACCCAACTTCCTCACTTGGAAATAATAAAAGACTGGGGCCCTTGACAGTCAAGAAAGACTGAGAGGCTGAGAGACAAAGGCAGAGAGCCTGCGAGGAGGCAGAGAGCCTTAGACACAGCAAGAGAGCCTTCGAGGAGAGCAGCAAGAAACAGCGAGAGAGCCTGCAAAGAGAGACAGAAGCAAAGAAGCAAGAAAGCAGCAGAAAGAGAAACCGACAGGGAGTAGAGAGACAAAAGAAGAGAGAGAAGTAGAGCAAGAGGGCCAAAGCCAGAGCTAGAGAGCTAGAGCTAGAAAGCCAAAGCTAGAAAGCCAGAGTGTGAGGCTGAGCCTGCTTCATAGGTCTCTCCTGACTGACCTCGGGTCTGTCAGCTTGCATTAGATTTCCGTGTCCATGTCATTATTTCGCCCACCAAACATCTCGGGACCCACATCTCTGCCGACATTGGATGGGATGTTTTGTATGTTTGTTAGGTTTTTTTGTCTATGGTGTTGTCAAATCTAGTTTCTTTATTGATTTACTATATCAATGATCCATTCATTGTTAAGAGTGGGGTATAAAGGAATCCAACTTTTATTGTATTGCTATTATTTCTTCTTTTAGTTCTGTTAGTATTTGCATTATACATTTAAGTGTTCTAATGTTGGGTGTACAAATATGTACAATTGTTATATCATCTTGATGGGTTGACCCATATATCATTATATGACCTTCTTTGTTTTAGCCATTCTTAAAGTCTATTTAGTTTGATAAAAGTCTATATACTTCTGGGGTTTTTTTTTTAGTTCTACTTTGTTCAAAATAACATTTTTCATCCTTTCTTTCAGTGTATGTGTGTATTGTTAATGCTAAAGTGAGTCTCTTGTAGGCAGCATATTATTGGAAGTTGTTTTTCCATTCATTCAGTTTATCTCTGCCTTTTGATTGGAACATTTTATCCACTTAATTTATAGTAATTATTCACAGGGAAGGACTTACTATTGCCATTTTGTTCACTGTTTTCTGTCTGCTTTGTAGAGCCTTTGTAACTAGCTTCATGCTGTCTTTTCTGATTTGTTTACTTTGTATAGTGATATGCTTTGACTTTTTTATCATACTCTCTGGTGCATATTCTAAAGGTTTTTTCTTTGAAATTACCATCAGGCATAGATAATATCTATTTATAACATCTTACTTTAAGCTGAGAATTCAATTTTGACAGCATACAGAAAATTTATTCTTTTACTTCTCCTCCACCTCTTACACTTAGGTTATTGATGTTACAGCTTTTATATTTTTTATATTGTGTATTTATTTTTAAAATTTATGGTTATGGTTATTTTTAATGTTTGTTTTTTTAAATTTAACCTGAAGTTGTAAGTGAATTATGCTGTACATGACAATAATAGAGAACAAACTTTGACTACACATTTACCATTACCAATGAGCTTTACACATAGATTTATATGATTTTGTGATGTTAATTAACATCCTTTTATTGCCTCTTGAAAGATGCCTTTTATCATTTCTTTAAGGCAGCTCTACTGTTTAAACTTCTCTTTGTTCAGGAGAGTCATTATTTCACCTTCATTTCTGTAAGACAGTTTTATCATGCACAGTCTTCTTGGTGGACTAGGGGCTTTTTGTCCAGGGTTTTGAATATATAGCATCCCACTCTCTCCTGCCCTGTAAAGTTTCTGTTGAGATATCCCTCTGTAGTCTTATGGGTATTTCCTTGTGTATGATGTGCTGGGTTTTCTTGCTTCTTTTCAAATTCTCTCTTTATCTTTGACTTATGACAATTGAATTATAATATGTCTTGGGTGTAGCCCTTTTCCAGGTTCAACCTATTTGGAGTCTTTTGGTCATCCTGAGTATGGATGTCTGTTTCTCTTGGAAGTTTTAAAAGTTTTTAGCCATATTGCTCTAAATATACTTTTTGTCCATTTCCCTTTCTTTCCTGAGATTCCCATAATGTGTATATTATTTCTTTTGATGGTGTGGTAAAGTCTATGGCTTTCTTCACTCTTTCTCCTTTTTTGTTGTTATTGTTCCTCTAACTGGATAGGTTTAAATGACCTATCTTCCAGCTCACTGATTCTTTTCTTTTTGCTTAGTCGAGTGTTGTTGAAGCTCTCTAGTGAATTCTTCAGGTCACTAATTGTACTCTTAAATTCTAAGATTTCTCTTTATGTCTACCCTCCCCCAGTGTTTTTATTTCCATGTTGAACATCTGTCTTGTTTATGTATAGCTTTCCTAACTTCATTTAATTGTTTGTCTAAGTGTTATTGTAGATCACTTCTTTAAAAGTATACTGAATTTTTTTGTCAGATAGTTCATAGATCCCCATTTCTTTAGGGTCCATTATTGGACCTTTATTAGTTTCCCCTGGCCATTTCATTTTTACCTGATTATTCATGACCCATGATTCTTGATATCTTCACACTTGGGTAAGTTATTGCCTCTTCCAGACACTATCTGTTTCCTTTGGCAGAAACAGTCCTTCATCAGTCAGCTCAGCTTGGGGTTCTAGACAGATTAACAGCCAAGATCCTTGGACAGGTGGGGCTTAATACCAAGGTCTCTATTTTGGTGTGGTCTCTATTTGGGTGAGGCCACCAAAGTAGGGGTGCTACTAAAAGTAGGGGGCAGTGCCACTTATCTGACTCTGTGGTTGTATAGGCCTACTGTGGCCTACATTCAAATGGAGCCACTGGCTGGTCTCCCAGACTGGGCAGGATTGCTGTCTATGCTCCAGGGTCTGGTGGGCTATGCAATCACTTATGTTTGAAAAATTTTGCTGGCTGTGTTCTCAAGACAAAGTACAAATCACTTTCTGGTAAAAATTCTCAAGAAATTGGGTCCAGAAAGAATGTACCTCAACATAATAAACCCCACATATGACAAACCCACAGCTAACACTGTACTCAATGTTGAAAGGTTGAAAATTTTCCCTCTAAGATAGAAATAAGGCAAAAGTGACATTTTCATCACACCTACTCAACATAGTACTAAAGGCCTAGCCAGAGCACTCAAGGAAGAAAAAGAAATGAAAGGCATCCAAATTGAAAAGGAAGAAGTAAAATTGTCTTTATCTGTAGACAACATATTTTTAAACATATAAAATCCCAAGATTTCACCCAAAAACTGTTAGAATTAATAAACCAATTAGATAAATTTTCAGGGTACAAAATCAACATATAATAATCAGTTGCATATCTATACACTAACAACAAATTTTCTGAAAAAGAAATAAAGAAAAAATCTCATTTACAATAGAACCAAAAATAAGGCAATATTTAGGAATAAATTTAACCAAAGACATGAAAGCTTTCCACTGACACTATAAGACATTGATGAAGAAATTGAAGAAGACACAAATAAATAGCAAAATATTCTGTGTTTGTGGATTGGAAGAATTAAGACTGTTAAAATGTCTGTACTATCCAAAGTCACATTTAGATTCAATGCAATCCCTATCGGGATTCCAATAAAACTTTTCACAAAAATAAGATAAACAATCCTAAAATATATATGAAGCCACAGAAGACCTGAATAGTCAAAGCAATACAGGAAAAGAACAAAGGTGGAGGTATCACATTTTCTGATTTCAAACAATATTGCAAAACTGTAATAATCAAAACAGTGTGGTATTGGAATAAAAACAGATACATAAATCAATGGAACAGACTAGAGAGCCCAGAAATAAACACATACATATACAGTTAATTAATCTTTGAGAAGGCACCAAGACCACACAGTAGGGAAATCGGTCTCTTCAATAAATAGTGCTGAGAAGACTGGATATCCATATGTAAAAGAAAAAATTGAACCCCTATCTTACACTACTCACAAAAACTAACTTGAAATAGTTGAAAGACTTAAATGTAAGATCTGAAATCATAAATTCCTGAAAGAAAACATAAGGCAAAAGCTCTTTAAGGACATTGTCTTGGCAATAATTCTTTTGGTTATGACAACAAAGCACAGGAAAAGGAAAACTGAAATAGGCAATGTACCTCAAACTTCAGAGCTTTAGCATAGTAAACAGTCAACAAAATGAAAAGGAAACCTATGAAATGGGAGAAAATTATTGAAAACCATATATCTGATAAGGGGTTAATATCCAAAATATATAGGAATTCATATAACTCAACAGCAACATAACAATAATCAATAATAATAATTCAAAAATGAACAAAGGAGGGGCACCTGGGTGACTCAGTAGGTTAAACATCTGACTTGGTTTTGGCTCAGGTTGTGATCTCAGGTCACGGAATTGAGCCCCACATCAGGCTCTGTTATCAATGCAGAATCTGCTTAAGATTCTTTCCCATTATCTCTTCCTCCTCCTCTCCTCCTCCCCCTTCTTACTCTCTCTCAAGTAAATAAACAAATACAATCTTAAAGAAAAAATGAGCAAAGGACTTGAACAGATATTTTTCAAAAGAAGATATTTAAATGATCAAGAGATACATGAAATGGTGTTCAACATCACTTATCTTGAAGATGCCAGTCAAAACCATGAGATACCATTTCACATGTTATTATAGCTACCACAAAAAAAATCAAGATATAAGAGATAGAGAATGACAAATACTGTTACTATCACTTATATGTGGAATCCTTAAAAAAAAAAAAGTCAAACTCATAGAAACAGAAAGTAAAATTGTGGTGGTCAGGGATTGGGGTTGGGGGCAATGGGGATATGTTGGTCAATTTCAAGATGAATACATTTTGACTATCTAATGTACAGCATGATGCTACAGCAAATAACACTAATACTATATTGTATGTTTGAAATTTGCTAAGAAAATAGATCTTAAGCATTTTCACCTCCTCAACCTGCCAAAGTGTTAATTAACTTGATTTTTGAAATTATTTCACAATGCCTATATCCATCAAATCATCACATTATATACTTTAAATATACACAATTTTGTCAACTATCCTCAGTAAAACTGAGAAATTTTTTTTAAAAATAAAATTGAAATAAAATATTTTAAAATGTAAAAGTTTAACAGTTTTAACTATTCTTAAAATAATGTTTTTTCAGGGTGTCTGGATTGCTCAGTTGATTAAGCACCCAACTTTGTCCAGCTCTTGATTATCGCTCAGGTCATGATCTCAGAATTCTGAGATGGAGCCACCTGTCTGGTTTCACCTTGGCCAGGAACCTCCCTCTGCCCCTTTCCTGGCTTGCATATTTTCTCTCTCTCTCCCTCTCTCTCTCTCTCTTAAATAAATATTTTTTAAAAAATAAAAAATAATGTTTTCTCTTAACCATAACAGACAAAATCTAGAAGATACAATCTGTTCTTTTCTATGAGATCTTGCTAAAACAAAATTTATTTCTGTTTTGGATAGAGCAAAGTATCCAAAATAGGGAGAGCATATATTTGTCTCATCCTTCAAATGCAGCTAGATAAATATGAAATCATTCTGAACACCCAAAAAACAACCTGAGGACTGAGAACAAACTGCATGACCAGAGGGGGAAAGGAGGTCATGTGGTGGAAGAAAGAGGTACAGAGATGCAATTTGGGGGAGAAAAGAATCGTGGGTTCTGTGGAAGGGAGGGAGCCCTGATTTCAGAGAGAAACAGAGAGCAGCACACAGGGAAATGCTTCCCCAAAACTACTGACTGGAAAACAAGAGGGACTGATTATCATGCATTATTACAAGCAGTGGAACTCAGAAGACTGAAGTTTTGAAAGGCAGGCATAGAGATGTCACTGTAGAGAAGGTGGATGGAGGCCTGGGACTAGTGTGTACTGAGTATCCCCTGGTCACACCGAGAGAGATTATTCTGCTTCTTGGAGTGCATTTGGGAAAGGTGGCACTGCCTCTTAGGGGACAAAAGAGATGGCAGGTGCCATTATGCTGTCCCATTTATTAGCATAGGAGCAGAGACACCCACTGAGGACAGCAACCTGGATGCTGGATTTTTGCTTTATTTTACTATAAACTCCTGAATGTTCCTTCAATTGCCCTCCTGGAACAAATGAGCACCAGTCACACTGTTTCAAGACCCTCCCCCAGAGGATCAGCATGGGTCTGTGCCATACCAAACTTGTTTTGAAACTCAGCCAGAATGCCTGAGATAAAACACAGGAGCACCGTCTTGCTGGGTGGGAACACTGCCTAGACACTGTTGGTAAAGGCAGGGATCTGATGGATACCTGGGACACACAAGGGGAGATTATTAGCTCTTCTGTAGGGGCTTCATGGATGACAGCAGGTGTAAATTGCTCTCTTCAGGGATGAGAACATGCTGAGGCCATTTTGTATCCCCTGCACATAAGCACAAATGGACTTCAGTGAGGCACAGCACCTATAATACAGGCTTGACCCATTTACACCAAACCCCATCCCCCTGTGCTCCTCAGGTGCTTTTTTACTAGAGCAAATGTGCCTGAGAGCCAGGACAGCAATTGGCCCCCTCCGCTAAAAGACCAGCACAGAACCCCTGCATACAGCAGGTCTACTGAGCATAGAGTGTTGCAAAGATTCATCTCTTGTGGAAATAGGATCTGGCCTCTATTAATAAGCAGTCCAAAGCATACCTAACTCACTACACTGGACAAGGTCCAAACATCCCCCCACTGCAGGCAGGAGAAACTCTAAGGAGGACTGACCTAAAGGAAAGAGCAGCCAAAACACAATAGCCATGTGTACACAAGTATATGCTGGCCTGGGACAGTATATGACCTCTTCTTAATAAAGCCATCACTCAGGAAATACAAATCAAGACCACAATGAGATACCACCTCATGCCAGTCAGAATGGCTAAATTAATAACTCAGGAAACAACAGATGATGGCAAGGATGTTGAGAAAAGAGAACCTTCTTACACTGTTGGTGGGAATGCAAACAACTCTGGAAAACACTATGGAGTTTACTCAAAAAGTTAAAAATAGAACTAACCTATGACCCAGCAATTGCACTACTAGGTATTTGTCCAAAGGACACAAACTTAGTGATTAAATGGGGCACATGCATCCCAATGTTTACAGCGGCAATGTCCACAATACCCAAACTATGGAAAGAGCCCAGATGTCTGACAAATAAATGGATATAGAAGTATATGTATACTATGGAATATTAGTCAGCCATCAAAAGAATGAAATCTTGCCATTTGCAACAGTGTGAATATAACTAGAGGGGATTATCTAAGTGAAATTAGTCAGAGAAAGACAAGTATTAGACAATTTCACTAATATGTGGAATTGAAGAAACAAAACAGATGAACATTGGAGAAGGGAAGGAAAAGTGAAATAAGACAAAATTAGAGAGGAAGACGGACACATGATAAGAGACTCTTACCCTTAGGAAACAAACTGAGGTTTTCTGGAGAGGAGGTGAGTAGGGAGATGGGTAAGTGGGTGATGGATATTAAGGATGAACTGAAACAAAATGCAAAAACAGAGGAATTCATCCCAAAAGAAGAAAAAAGGTCAAGTAATTAATGGAAAGAGATATAAGTAATATGCCCCATCCAGAATTTAAAACAATAATCATGAGGATACTAGTTGGGCTTGAGAAAAGCATAGAAGACACGAGGGAGTCCCTTACCACAAAGATAAAAGACCTAAAAACCAGACAGGACAAAATTAAAAAATACTATAACTGAGAAGTGAAACCAACTGGATATAATGAACACAAGGAAGGAGGAAGAGAGTAGCTAATAAATGATATAGAAGATAAAATTATGGAAAATAATGAAGCTGAAAAGAAGAGGGAAAGAAAATACTGGATGACAAAGGTAGAATTAGGAAACTCAGTGACTCCATTAAGTGCAATAATATGCATATCATAGGAGTCCCAGAAAAAGAGAGGGAAAGAGGGACAAAAGGTTTATTTGAGGAAATTGTAGCTGAAAATTTCCCTGATCTGGGGAAGAAAATAGACATACAAATATCCAAATCCATAGAGAACTCCCATCAAAATAAAAAAACAAGCAGGCCAACACTAAGATATGTCATAGTTAAATTTGCAAAATATAAAGAAAAACATGCTAAAAGCGCCAAGACAAAAGAAATCCCTAACTTAAAAGGGAAGACAAATAAGTTTAGCAGCAGATCTCTCCACAGAAATTTGGGAGTCCAGAAGAAAGTAGTATGATATATTCAACATGCTCAATGGGGAAAAAATCTACAGGCTAGAAGAGTCTAGCAAGGCTGTCATTCAGAATCAAAGATAAAGAGTTTCCTAGATAAACAAAACTAAAGGAGTTTGTGACCATTAAACCAACACTACAAGAAATATTAAAGGATAACTTTTTTAAACTTTATTTTATTTTTTCCACTGTTCCAAGATTCATTATTTATGCCCCACACCCAGTTCTCCTTGCAATACATGCCCTCAATACCCATCACCAGGCTCATCCATCCCCTCACCCTCTCCCTTCCAAAACCCTCAGTTTGTTTCTGAATTCAAAGTCTCTCATATCTCATCTCCCTCCCTGATTTACCCCACTTCCCATTTATTTTCCTTCTCATACTGTCCTCCATGTTGCTCCTTATGCTCCATAAGTGAAACCATATGATACTTAACTTTCTCTGCTTGGCTTATTTAAATCAGCATAATCTCCTCCAATCCCATCCATGTTGCTACAAAAGTTGGGTATTCATCCTTTCTGATGAAGGTGTAATATTCCATTGTATATATGTACCATGATTTCTTTATCCATTCTTCTGTTGAAGGGCACCTTGGCTCCATCCACAGTCAGGTGATTGTGGCTATTGCTGGAATGAACATTGGGTACATATGGCCCTTCTTTTCACTACATCTGTATCTTTGGGGCAAATACCCAGTAGTGCAATTGCAGGATCATAGGGTAGCTCTATTTTTGATTTTTTTAAGGAATCTCCACACTGTTTTCCAAAATGGCTGCTCCAACTTGCATTCCCACCAACAGTGTAAGAGGGTTCCCCTTTCTCCACAGCCTCTCCAACACTTGTTATTTCCTGTCCTGTTAATGTTGGCCATTCTGACTAGTATAAGGTGGTATCTCAAAGTGGTTTTGATTTGAATTTCCCTGACAGCTAATGATGACAAATATTTTTTCTTGTGTCTATTAGCCATTTGTATGTCTTCTGTGGAGAAGTGTCTGTTCATGTCTTTTGCCCATTTTTTGATGTGATGATCTTTATTTTGGTTGTTGAGTTTGAGAAGTTCTTTATAGATCTTGGATATCAGTCCTTTGTCTGTAGTGTCATTTGCAAATATCCTCTCCCATTCCATGGGTTGCCTCTTTGTTTTGTTGACTGTTTCCTTTGATGTGCAGAAGCTTTTTATTTTGATGAAGTCTCAAAAGTTCATTTTCACTTCTGTTTCCTTTGCCTTTGGAGACATGTCTTGAAAGAAGTTGCTGTGGTTGATGTCAAAGAGGTTACTGCCTATGTTTTCCTCCAGGATTTTGATAGATTCCTGCCTCACATTGATGAGGTCTTACATCCATTTCAAGTTTATCTTTGTGTGTGGTGTAAGAGAATGGTCTAGTTTCATTCTTCTATACATAGCTGTCCAATTTTCCCAGAACCATTTATTGAAGATACTGTCCTTTTTCCACTGGATATTTTTTCCAGCTTTGTCAAAGGTTATTTGACCATAGAGCTGAGGGTCCATATCTGGACTCTTTACTTTGTTCCATTGGTCTATGTGTCTGTTTTGTGCCAGTACCATGCTGTCTTGGTGATCACAGCTTTGTAATAAAGCTCGAAATCAGGCAATGTGATGAACCCAGATTTGTTTTTCTTTTTCAACATTTCCTTAGAAATTTGGGGACTTTTCTGGTTCCATATAAATTTTAGGATTTTTTTGTTCCAGCACTTTGAAAAATGTTGGTGGAATTTTGATCAGGATGGCATTGAAAGTATAGATTTCTCTGGGCAGTATAGACATTTTAACAACATTTATTCTTCCCATTCATGAGCATGGAATGCTCTTCCATATCTTTGTGTCTTCTTCAATTTCTTTCATGAGTGTTTTAGTACAGAACTCATAGTTCCTTGAGTACAGATCCTTTACTTCTTTGGTTAGGTTTATTCCAAGGTATCTTATGGTTTTTGGTGCTAGGAATCTAATTTCCCTTTCTATATTTTCCTTGTTAGTGTATAAGAATGCCACTGATTTCTGTGCATTCATTTTGTTTCCTGCCACATCACTGAATCGTTGTATGAGTTTGAGTTGTTTGGGGGTGGAGTCTT